>WNGS01007211.1:93009-111304 GCA_020271785.1 Procambarus virginalis
TACTTGCATGAACCACAAGAGAAGATTAACAATCTTTGGACAACACCCACCAGTGGGACTCGAACCCAGAAAGCACAACCACCTTCAAGTAGCTGCCATAACTAGTATGCCTTAACCCACTACACCACATCAGACCCTTAAAAGAGATAGAGATTTCGAAGTATTTACCTCAAATATCTCCACCTCCCAAGGGCGCCAGATTAGTGAGGGGTTACTCAAGCATTTTTCATCAAGCCACTGTCAATGTGGGAGAACTCGTGTCCAGCTATAAGCCTATACTTGCATGAACCACAAGAGAAGATTAACAATCTTTGGACAACACCCACCAGTGGGACTCGAACCCAGAAAGCACAACCACCTTCAAGTAGCTGCCATAACTAGTATGCCTTAACCCACTACACCACATCAGACCCTTAAAAGAGATAGAGATTTCGAAGTATTTACCTCAAATATCTCCACCTCCCAAGGGCGCCAGATTAGTGAGGGGTTACTCAAGCATTTTTCATCAAGCCACTGTCAATGTGGGAGAACTCGTGTCCAGCTATAAGCCTATACTTGCATGAACCACAAGAGAAGATTAACAATCTTTGGACAACACCCACCAGTGGGACTCGAACCCAGAAAGCACAACCACCTTCAAGTAGCTGCCATAACTAGTATGCCTTAACCCACTACACCACATCAGACCCTTAAAAGAGATAGAGATTTCGAAGTATTTACCTCAAATATCTCCACCTCCCAAGGGCGCCAGATTAGTGAGGGGTTACTCAAGCATTTTTCATCAAGCCACTGTCAATGTGGGAGAACTCGTGTCCAGCTATAAGCCTATACTTGCATGAACCACAAGAGAAGATTAACAATCTTTGGACAACACCCACCAGTGGGACTCGAACCCAGAAAGCACAACCACCTTCAAGTAGCTGCCATAACTAGTATGCCTTAACCCACTACACCACATCAGACCCTTAAAAGAGATAGAGATTTCGAAGTATTTACCTCAAATATCTCCACCTCCCAAGGGCGCCAGATTAGTGAGGGGTTACTCAAGCATTTTTCATCAAGCCACTGTCAATGTGGGAGAACTCGTGTCCAGCTATAAGCCTATACTTGCATGAACCACAAGAGAAGATTAACAATCTTTGGACAACACCCACCAGTGGGACTCGAACCCAGAAAGCACAACCACCTTCAAGTAGCTGCCATAACTAGTATGCCTTAACCCACTACACCACATCAGACCCTTAAAAGAGATAGAGATTTCGAAGTATTTACCTCAAATATCTCCACCTCCCAAGGGCGCCAGATTAGTGAGGGGTTACTCAAGCATTTTTCATCAAGCCACTGTCAATGTGGGAGAACTCGTGTCCAGCTATAAGCCTATACTTGCATGAACCACAAGAGAAGATTAACAATCTTTGGACAACACCCACCAGTGGGACTCGAACCCAGAAAGCACAACCACCTTCAAGTAGCTGCCATAACTAGTATGCCTTAACCCACTACACCACATCAGACCCTTAAAAGAGATAGAGATTTCGAAGTATTTACCTCAAATATCTCCACCTCCCAAGGGCGCCAGATTAGTGAGGGGTTACTCAAGCATTTTTCATCAAGCCACTGTCAATGTGGGAGAACTCGTGTCCAGCTATAAGCCTATACTTGCATGAACCACAAGAGAAGATTAACAATCTTTGGACAACACCCACCAGTGGGACTCGAACCCAGAAAGCACAACCACCTTCAAGTAGCTGCCATAACTAGTATGCCTTAACCCACTACACCACATCAGACCCTTAAAAGAGATAGAGATTTCGAAGTATTTACCTCAAATATCTCCACCTCCCAAGGGCGCCAGATTAGTGAGGGGTTACTCAAGCATTTTTCATCAAGCCACTGTCAATGTGGGAGAACTCGTGTCCAGCTATAAGCCTATACTTGCATGAACCACAAGAGAAGATTAACAATCTTTGGACAACACCCACCAGTGGGACTCGAACCCAGAAAGCACAACCACCTTCAAGTAGCTGCCATAACTAGTATGCCTTAACCCACTACACCACATCAGACCCTTAAAAGAGATAGAGATTTCGAAGTATTTACCTCAAATATCTCCACCTCCCAAGGGCGCCAGATTAGTGAGGGGTTACTCAAGCATTTTTCATCAAGCCACTGTCAATGTGGGAGAACTCGTGTCCAGCTATAAGCCTATACTTGCATGAACCACAAGAGAAGATTAACAATCTTTGGACAACACCCACCAGTGGGACTCGAACCCAGAAAGCACAACCACCTTCAAGTAGCTGCCATAACTAGTATGCCTTAACCCACTACACCACATCAGACCCTTAAAAGAGATAGAGATTTCGAAGTATTTACCTCAAATATCTCCACCTCCCAAGGGCGCCAGATTAGTGAGGGGTTACTCAAGCATTTTTCATCAAGCCACTGTCAATGTGGGAGAACTCGTGTCCAGCTATAAGCCTATACTTGCATGAACCACAAGAGAAGATTAACAATCTTTGGACAACACCCACCAGTGGGACTCGAACCCAGAAAGCACAACCACCTTCAAGTAGCTGCCATAACTAGTATGCCTTAACCCACTACACCACATCAGACCCTTAAAAGAGATAGAGATTTCGAAGTATTTACCTCAAATATCTCCACCTCCCAAGGGCGCCAGATTAGTGAGGGGTTACTCAAGCATTTTTCATCAAGCCACTGTCAATGTGGGAGAACTCGTGTCCAGCTATAAGCCTATACTTGCATGAACCACAAGAGAAGATTAACAATCTTTGGACAACACCCACCAGTGGGACTCGAACCCAGAAAGCACAACCACCTTCAAGTAGCTGCCATAACTAGTATGCCTTAACCCACTACACCACATCAGACCCTTAAAAGAGATAGAGATTTCGAAGTATTTACCTCAAATATCTCCACCTCCCAAGGGCGCCAGATTAGTGAGGGGTTACTCAAGCATTTTTCATCAAGCCACTGTCAATGTGGGAGAACTCGTGTCCAGCTATAAGCCTATACTTGCATGAACCACAAGAGAAGATTAACAATCTTTGGACAACACCCACCAGTGGGACTCGAACCCAGAAAGCACAACCACCTTCAAGTAGCTGCCATAACTAGTATGCCTTAACCCACTACACCACATCAGACCCTTAAAAGAGATAGAGATTTCGAAGTATTTACCTCAAATATCTCCACCTCCCAAGGGCGCCAGATTAGTGAGGGGTTACTCAAGCATTTTTCATCAAGCCACTGTCAATGTGGGAGAACTCGTGTCCAGCTATAAGCCTATACTTGCATGAACCACAAGAGAAGATTAACAATCTTTGGACAACACCCACCAGTGGGACTCGAACCCAGAAAGCACAACCACCTTCAAGTAGCTGCCATAACTAGTATGCCTTAACCCACTACACCACATCAGACCCTTAAAAGAGATAGAGATTTCGAAGTATTTACCTCAAATATCTCCACCTCCCAAGGGCGCCAGATTAGTGAGGGGTTACTCAAGCATTTTTCATCAAGCCACTGTCAATGTGGGAGAACTCGTGTCCAGCTATAAGCCTATACTTGCATGAACCACAAGAGAAGATTAACAATCTTTGGACAACACCCACCAGTGGGACTCGAACCCAGAAAGCACAACCACCTTCAAGTAGCTGCCATAACTAGTATGCCTTAACCCACTACACCACATCAGACCCTTAAAAGAGATAGAGATTTCGAAGTATTTACCTCAAATATCTCCACCTCCCAAGGGCGCCAGATTAGTGAGGGGTTACTCAAGCATTTTTCATCAAGCCACTGTCAATGTGGGAGAACTCGTGTCCAGCTATAAGCCTATACTTGCATGAACCACAAGAGAAGATTAACAATCTTTGGACAACACCCACCAGTGGGACTCGAACCCAGAAAGCACAACCACCTTCAAGTAGCTGCCATAACTAGTATGCCTTAACCCACTACACCACATCAGACCCTTAAAAGAGATAGAGATTTCGAAGTATTTACCTCAAATATCTCCACCTCCCAAGGGCGCCAGATTAGTGAGGGGTTACTCAAGCATTTTTCATCAAGCCACTGTCAATGTGGGAGAACTCGTGTCCAGCTATAAGCCTATACTTGCATGAACCACAAGAGAAGATTAACAATCTTTGGACAACACCCACCAGTGGGACTCGAACCCAGAAAGCACAACCACCTTCAAGTAGCTGCCATAACTAGTATGCCTTAACCCACTACACCACATCAGACCCTTAAAAGAGATAGAGATTTCGAAGTATTTACCTCAAATATCTCCACCTCCCAAGGGCGCCAGATTAGTGAGGGGTTACTCAAGCATTTTTCATCAAGCCACTGTCAATGTGGGAGAACTCGTGTCCAGCTATAAGCCTATACTTGCATGAACCACAAGAGAAGATTAACAATCTTTGGACAACACCCACCAGTGGGACTCGAACCCAGAAAGCACAACCACCTTCAAGTAGCTGCCATAACTAGTATGCCTTAACCCACTACACCACATCAGACCCTTAAAAGAGATAGAGATTTCGAAGTATTTACCTCAAATATCTCCACCTCCCAAGGGCGCCAGATTAGTGAGGGGTTACTCAAGCATTTTTCATCAAGCCACTGTCAATGTGGGAGAACTCGTGTCCAGCTATAAGCCTATACTTGCATGAACCACAAGAGAAGATTAACAATCTTTGGACAACACCCACCAGTGGGACTCGAACCCAGAAAGCACAACCACCTTCAAGTAGCTGCCATAACTAGTATGCCTTAACCCACTACACCACATCAGACCCTTAAAAGAGATAGAGATTTCGAAGTATTTACCTCAAATATCTCCACCTCCCAAGGGCGCCAGATTAGTGAGGGGTTACTCAAGCATTTTTCATCAAGCCACTGTCAATGTGGGAGAACTCGTGTCCAGCTATAAGCCTATACTTGCATGAACCACAAGAGAAGATTAACAATCTTTGGACAACACCCACCAGTGGGACTCGAACCCAGAAAGCACAACCACCTTCAAGTAGCTGCCATAACTAGTATGCCTTAACCCACTACACCACATCAGACCCTTAAAAGAGATAGAGATTTCGAAGTATTTACCTCAAATATCTCCACCTCCCAAGGGCGCCAGATTAGTGAGGGGTTACTCAAGCATTTTTCATCAAGCCACTGTCAATGTGGGAGAACTCGTGTCCAGCTATAAGCCTATACTTGCATGAACCACAAGAGAAGATTAACAATCTTTGGACAACACCCACCAGTGGGACTCGAACCCAGAAAGCACAACCACCTTCAAGTAGCTGCCATAACTAGTATGCCTTAACCCACTACACCACATCAGACCCTTAAAAGAGATAGAGATTTCGAAGTATTTACCTCAAATATCTCCACCTCCCAAGGGCGCCAGATTAGTGAGGGGTTACTCAAGCATTTTTCATCAAGCCACTGTCAATGTGGGAGAACTCGTGTCCAGCTATAAGCCTATACTTGCATGAACCACAAGAGAAGATTAACAATCTTTGGACAACACCCACCAGTGGGACTCGAACCCAGAAAGCACAACCACCTTCAAGTAGCTGCCATAACTAGTATGCCTTAACCCACTACACCACATCAGACCCTTAAAAGAGATAGAGATTTCGAAGTATTTACCTCAAATATCTCCACCTCCCAAGGGCGCCAGATTAGTGAGGGGTTACTCAAGCATTTTTCATCAAGCCACTGTCAATGTGGGAGAACTCGTGTCCAGCTATAAGCCTATACTTGCATGAACCACAAGAGAAGATTAACAATCTTTGGACAACACCCACCAGTGGGACTCGAACCCAGAAAGCACAACCACCTTCAAGTAGCTGCCATAACTAGTATGCCTTAACCCACTACACCACATCAGACCCTTAAAAGAGATAGAGATTTCGAAGTATTTACCTCAAATATCTCCACCTCCCAAGGGCGCCAGATTAGTGAGGGGTTACTCAAGCATTTTTCATCAAGCCACTGTCAATGTGGGAGAACTCGTGTCCAGCTATAAGCCTATACTTGCATGAACCACAAGAGAAGATTAACAATCTTTGGACAACACCCACCAGTGGGACTCGAACCCAGAAAGCACAACCACCTTCAAGTAGCTGCCATAACTAGTATGCCTTAACCCACTACACCACATCAGACCCTTAAAAGAGATAGAGATTTCGAAGTATTTACCTCAAATATCTCCACCTCCCAAGGGCGCCAGATTAGTGAGGGGTTACTCAAGCATTTTTCATCAAGCCACTGTCAATGTGGGAGAACTCGTGTCCAGCTATAAGCCTATACTTGCATGAACCACAAGAGAAGATTAACAATCTTTGGACAACACCCACCAGTGGGACTCGAACCCAGAAAGCACAACCACCTTCAAGTAGCTGCCATAACTAGTATGCCTTAACCCACTACACCACATCAGACCCTTAAAAGAGATAGAGATTTCGAAGTATTTACCTCAAATATCTCCACCTCCCAAGGGCGCCAGATTAGTGAGGGGTTACTCAAGCATTTTTCATCAAGCCACTGTCAATGTGGGAGAACTCGTGTCCAGCTATAAGCCTATACTTGCATGAACCACAAGAGAAGATTAACAATCTTTGGACAACACCCACCAGTGGGACTCGAACCCAGAAAGCACAACCACCTTCAAGTAGCTGCCATAACTAGTATGCCTTAACCCACTACACCACATCAGACCCTTAAAAGAGATAGAGATTTCGAAGTATTTACCTCAAATATCTCCACCTCCCAAGGGCGCCAGATTAGTGAGGGGTTACTCAAGCATTTTTCATCAAGCCACTGTCAATGTGGGAGAACTCGTGTCCAGCTATAAGCCTATACTTGCATGAACCACAAGAGAAGATTAACAATCTTTGGACAACACCCACCAGTGGGACTCGAACCCAGAAAGCACAACCACCTTCAAGTAGCTGCCATAACTAGTATGCCTTAACCCACTACACCACATCAGACCCTTAAAAGAGATAGAGATTTCGAAGTATTTACCTCAAATATCTCCACCTCCCAAGGGCGCCAGATTAGTGAGGGGTTACTCAAGCATTTTTCATCAAGCCACTGTCAATGTGGGAGAACTCGTGTCCAGCTATAAGCCTATACTTGCATGAACCACAAGAGAAGATTAACAATCTTTGGACAACACCCACCAGTGGGACTCGAACCCAGAAAGCACAACCACCTTCAAGTAGCTGCCATAACTAGTATGCCTTAACCCACTACACCACATCAGACCCTTAAAAGAGATAGAGATTTCGAAGTATTTACCTCAAATATCTCCACCTCCCAAGGGCGCCAGATTAGTGAGGGGTTACTCAAGCATTTTTCATCAAGCCACTGTCAATGTGGGAGAACTCGTGTCCAGCTATAAGCCTATACTTGCATGAACCACAAGAGAAGATTAACAATCTTTGGACAACACCCACCAGTGGGACTCGAACCCAGAAAGCACAACCACCTTCAAGTAGCTGCCATAACTAGTATGCCTTAACCCACTACACCACATCAGACCCTTAAAAGAGATAGAGATTTCGAAGTATTTACCTCAAATATCTCCACCTCCCAAGGGCGCCAGATTAGTGAGGGGTTACTCAAGCATTTTTCATCAAGCCACTGTCAATGTGGGAGAACTCGTGTCCAGCTATAAGCCTATACTTGCATGAACCACAAGAGAAGATTAACAATCTTTGGACAACACCCACCAGTGGGACTCGAACCCAGAAAGCACAACCACCTTCAAGTAGCTGCCATAACTAGTATGCCTTAACCCACTACACCACATCAGACCCTTAAAAGAGATAGAGATTTCGAAGTATTTACCTCAAATATCTCCACCTCCCAAGGGCGCCAGATTAGTGAGGGGTTACTCAAGCATTTTTCATCAAGCCACTGTCAATGTGGGAGAACTCGTGTCCAGCTATAAGCCTATACTTGCATGAACCACAAGAGAAGATTAACAATCTTTGGACAACACCCACCAGTGGGACTCGAACCCAGAAAGCACAACCACCTTCAAGTAGCTGCCATAACTAGTATGCCTTAACCCACTACACCACATCAGACCCTTAAAAGAGATAGAGATTTCGAAGTATTTACCTCAAATATCTCCACCTCCCAAGGGCGCCAGATTAGTGAGGGGTTACTCAAGCATTTTTCATCAAGCCACTGTCAATGTGGGAGAACTCGTGTCCAGCTATAAGCCTATACTTGCATGAACCACAAGAGAAGATTAACAATCTTTGGACAACACCCACCAGTGGGACTCGAACCCAGAAAGCACAACCACCTTCAAGTAGCTGCCATAACTAGTATGCCTTAACCCACTACACCACATCAGACCCTTAAAAGAGATAGAGATTTCGAAGTATTTACCTCAAATATCTCCACCTCCCAAGGGCGCCAGATTAGTGAGGGGTTACTCAAGCATTTTTCATCAAGCCACTGTCAATGTGGGAGAACTCGTGTCCAGCTATAAGCCTATACTTGCATGAACCACAAGAGAAGATTAACAATCTTTGGACAACACCCACCAGTGGGACTCGAACCCAGAAAGCACAACCACCTTCAAGTAGCTGCCATAACTAGTATGCCTTAACCCACTACACCACATCAGACCCTTAAAAGAGATAGAGATTTCGAAGTATTTACCTCAAATATCTCCACCTCCCAAGGGCGCCAGATTAGTGAGGGGTTACTCAAGCATTTTTCATCAAGCCACTGTCAATGTGGGAGAACTCGTGTCCAGCTATAAGCCTATACTTGCATGAACCACAAGAGAAGATTAACAATCTTTGGACAACACCCACCAGTGGGACTCGAACCCAGAAAGCACAACCACCTTCAAGTAGCTGCCATAACTAGTATGCCTTAACCCACTACACCACATCAGACCCTTAAAAGAGATAGAGATTTCGAAGTATTTACCTCAAATATCTCCACCTCCCAAGGGCGCCAGATTAGTGAGGGGTTACTCAAGCATTTTTCATCAAGCCACTGTCAATGTGGGAGAACTCGTGTCCAGCTATAAGCCTATACTTGCATGAACCACAAGAGAAGATTAACAATCTTTGGACAACACCCACCAGTGGGACTCGAACCCAGAAAGCACAACCACCTTCAAGTAGCTGCCATAACTAGTATGCCTTAACCCACTACACCACATCAGACCCTTAAAAGAGATAGAGATTTCGAAGTATTTACCTCAAATATCTCCACCTCCCAAGGGCGCCAGATTAGTGAGGGGTTACTCAAGCATTTTTCATCAAGCCACTGTCAATGTGGGAGAACTCGTGTCCAGCTATAAGCCTATACTTGCATGAACCACAAGAGAAGATTAACAATCTTTGGACAACACCCACCAGTGGGACTCGAACCCAGAAAGCACAACCACCTTCAAGTAGCTGCCATAACTAGTATGCCTTAACCCACTACACCACATCAGACCCTTAAAAGAGATAGAGATTTCGAAGTATTTACCTCAAATATCTCCACCTCCCAAGGGCACCAGATTAGTGAGGGGTTACTCAAGCATTTTTCATCAAGCCACTGTCAATGTGGGAGAACTCGTGTCCAGCTATAAGCCTATACTTGCATGAACCACAAGAGAAGATTAACAATCTTTGGACAACACCCACCAGTGGGACTCGAACCCAGAAAGCACAACCACCTTCAAGTAGCTGCCATAACTAGTATGCCTTAACCCACTACACCACATCAGACCCTTAAAAGAGATAGAGATTTCGAAGTATTTACCTCAAATATCTCCACCTCCCAAGGGCACCAGATTAGTGAGGGGTTACTCAAGCATTTTTCATCAAGCCACTGTCAATGTGGGAGAACTCGTGTCCAGCTATAAGCCTATACTTGCATGAACCACAAGAGAAGATTAACAATCTTTGGACAACACCCACCAGTGGGACTCGAACCCAGAAAGCACAACCACCTTCAAGTAGCTGCCATAACTAGTATGCCTTAACCCACTACACCACATCAGACCCTTAAAAGAGATAGAGATTTCGAAGTATTTACCTCAAATATCTCCACCTCCCAAGGGCACCAGATTAGTGAGGGGTTACTCAAGCATTTTTCATCAAGCCACTGTCAATGTGGGAGAACTCGTGTCCAGCTATAAGCCTATACTTGCATGAACCACAAGAGAAGATTAACAATCTTTGGACAACACCCACCAGTGGGACTCGAACCCAGAAAGCACAACCACCTTCAAGTAGCTGCCATAACTAGTATGCCTTAACCCACTACACCACATCAGACCCTTAAAAGAGATAGAGATTTCGAAGTATTTACCTCAAATATCTCCACCTCCCAAGGGCACCAGATTAGTGAGGGGTTACTCAAGCATTTTTCATCAAGCCACTGTCAATGTGGGAGAACTCGTGTCCAGCTATAAGCCTATACTTGCATGAACCACAAGAGAAGATTAACAATCTTTGGACAACACCCACCAGTGGGACTCGAACCCAGAAAGCACAACCACCTTCAAGTAGCTGCCATAACTAGTATGCCTTAACCCACTACACCACATCAGACCCTTAAAAGAGATAGAGATTTCGAAGTATTTACCTCAAATATCTCCACCTCCCAAGGGCACCAGATTAGTGAGGGGTTACTCAAGCATTTTTCATCAAGCCACTGTCAATGTGGGAGAACTCGTGTCCAGCTATAAGCCTATACTTGCATGAACCACAAGAGAAGATTAACAATCTTTGGACAACACCCACCAGTGGGACTCGAACCCAGAAAGCACAACCACCTTCAAGTAGCTGCCATAACTAGTATGCCTTAACCCACTACACCACATCAGACCCTTAAAAGAGATAGAGATTTCGAAGTATTTACCTCAAATATCTCCACCTCCCAAGGGCACCAGATTAGTGAGGGGTTACTCAAGCATTTTTCATCAAGCCACTGTCAATGTGGGAGAACTCGTGTCCAGCTATAAGCCTATACTTGCATGAACCACAAGAGAAGATTAACAATCTTTGGACAACACCCACCAGTGGGACTCGAACCCAGAAAGCACAACCACCTTCAAGTAGCTGCCATAACTAGTATGCCTTAACCCACTACACCACATCAGACCCTTAAAAGAGATAGAGATTTCGAAGTATTTACCTCAAATATCTCCACCTCCCAAGGGCACCAGATTAGTGAGGGGTTACTCAAGCATTTTTCATCAAGCCACTGTCAATGTGGGAGAACTCGTGTCCAGCTATAAGCCTATACTTGCATGAACCACAAGAGAAGATTAACAATCTTTGGACAACACCCACCAGTGGGACTCGAACCCAGAAAGCACAACCACCTTCAAGTAGCTGCCATAACTAGTATGCCTTAACCCACTACACCACATCAGACCCTTAAAAGAGATAGAGATTTCGAAGTATTTACCTCAAATATCTCCACCTCCCAAGGCACCAGATTAGTGAGGGGTTACTCAAGCATTTTTCATCAAGCCACTGTCAATGTGGGAGAACTCGTGTCCAGCTATAAGCCTATACTTGCATGAACCACAAGAGAAGATTAACAATCTTTGGACAACACCCACCAGTGGGACTCGAACCCAGAAAGCACAACCACCTTCAAGTAGCTGCCATAACTAGTATGCCTTAACCCACTACACCACATCAGACCCTTAAAAGAGATAGAGATTTCGAAGTATTTACCTCAAATATCTCCACCTCCCAAGGGCACCAGATTAGTGAGGGGTTACTCAAGCATTTTTCATCAAGCCACTGTCAATGTGGGAGAACTCGTGTCCAGCTATAAGCCTATACTGCATGAACCACAAGAGAAGATTAACAATCTTTGGACAACACCCACCAGTGGGACTCGAACCCAGAAAGCACAACCACCTTCAAGTAGCTGCCATAACTAGTATGCCTTAACCACTACACCACATCAGACCCTTAAAAGAGATAGAGATTTCGAAGTATTTACCTCAAATATCTCCACCTCCCAAGGGCACCAGATTAGTGAGGGGTTACTCAAGCATTTTTCATCAAGCCACTCTCAATGTGGGAGAAGTCGTGTCCAGCTACAAGCCTATACTTGCATGACGGATGAGGAAGTAGAGACAGGCAATAAATATGCGAGAGAAAGGTGAGGAGCAAAGTAAAGTGTAGTAGAGGGGATAGTAGTAGGAATAAGAACTGCAGAGGTCCAATTGGCCCATACGAGGCAGCTCCTACTACAACCACCGAATGAGGAGATACTAACAGGAATAACGTGTTGTGAGTGTTGCACCAGTCAGGAATACCATATTGCAACACATAATTTCAATATTATGAGTGAGTGTTCCAACATGATTTATTTTGTATTGCAGTATTGCAGCACTTACAACACCTCATTTTTAAGTTGCAACACTCATAAAACGCTATTCATATTTGTTGCAAAAACTCACATCTATGTATGCATACGTGCATGCAAACTAAAAGAAAAATCATAATCTAATCCATTCGTCAAATATGTGGAAAAGTCTAACTAATTATTAATAATAATCATATAAATTAAATGCAAACGATAGCTTCGAAGGACCACGTCCTTTTATGTAAAAATAAGGAAAAATAAATTAATGTGAAATGACACAAAGAACCAGCATTCTATGGACCTAGATTAAATCAGTAGAATATTAAGAGCATTAAATAAACTGTAGATACAATTAATTAGAGAGCAAACTTAACACATAAATCTAGGGGATTACATACTAAAAGATCAATATTTCCCTAGTATTATTTCAACGCTGGTTCTACGCTGAAGTAAGTAAATAGTTAGAAAACGAATGAGGGGTAAATTGGTCTAATTACACATTGGAATATTATATACATACATAAGAAATGAATAGCACATGTATAAGTATTAAATCCTGGAAATATATCAATTAAGAATGTGACTAAAGTATCTACGAAAAATTAGTATGAGGGCTTAGCTGTAAAGAAGACTTCACAACGTTCATTGCATAGCTCAAATACTCGTAGACGTAATCACGTTGCCAAGGTTGTCGTTGTGAATACTGGGCAATGGATACGGCATGGAAGGGAAGATTATCTCAGCTTGTCCTCACGATCCACGCTGGAATCACAGTAAACATGTAGACAATGCCTAGGCTAGCATATTATTCCACTATTCAGTAGAAAAGGTGGGGACATAAATACGTAGGAAACTAACGTGGTTTGTGTGGACTTCCTACTATATAATATGACGAGCAACCTACACGTTAATTTATGTGTGCACACACAAAAAAACTAACGTTGGAACTGTTATACTTATTACGCTCTCCAATATCGTGTCTGCTTATTGCAGGAGTAGTTGATGGTCCCCTGACGTTTGCTGATGCAGAAGATCGGATTACGGGATAACTATAAACTCCTAGACACGAGAATTAAAAGCAGTATTGCCGTCTGGACAACGTTGTTCTCTCTGTAATGGCGTCCACGTTGCAAGCCTGTGAGTGTGTGTAGCAGAGTGACCTTCCTCCTTCCCCTTGGCTCGGATAGGCATGTCCAAAACACTCCAAAGTGATCTCGAGATTAAAGTATATTATTTACTGGTAATTAATTAGGGAAGTGTGACGGTGTTCCCCCCTTCTAATTCTCCCACGCCTGCTGTAAGAGTCATGTCCACTATTCCCGAGCGTTCTCTACATTGCAGGCATCAATTGAACATATGGGGGAGAGAACAGTATTCTCGATGAGCCGAGAAATTTGCGAAAATATAGTATTTTGGCCTGTGGGATAGGCCCTTTAGGGAGCCAATATGGCGCTGGCGAGTCTGTTCTCCCGCCAAAACTGTGTGACGTCAGTGTCGCCAGATTGGTCACCGTCAGCGACGTGGCACTGGGAGCCAATGAAAACCGACTTTGGAAAAAGTGACGTCACATAGGCATGGGGGTCCAGCCGTGGTGGCGCCTGGGCGAGATCAGTCTTTCACGACACGTCCGAGAGGTAGGACGTGCGATCCGGTCATCCTGTCAGAGTGACGGATTTACCGAACTCCAGTGGATGTAAGCGTCTCCAGTTGTTAGCGCGCACTCTGTGAGGTCTTCCTGCAACCCCGATGTGGCTCAGATAAGGAATTGACAGAATATTGAGCAACAAGTGCTCAGGGACAGGTGCGTTGCAAGAAGTGGGCCGGGCATCGACGTGTGACGTCCTTGGCAGTTCACCAGTATAAGAGACAGCTTAGTGGCCGGGCCAATCCACCGTGAGTGAACCGGGTTGACCGCCTTGTCAACCAGGTTGAACGTGTGATCGACGATCCTGTCAAGTTTGACAGTAACCCCACCTTCGTGGAACCCTACGAGTCAACAGTTGGATGCAAGCACGTCGAGAAGTCTTCCCAAATACCTAGCGATATATCTAGACGACGAGGGAATTGACAGTGAAGTGAGCTTCAAGTGCTCTGAAGTCGGGTGCTGTGCGTGTGGAGCTTAAGCAGTATCGTCTGGGACGGCTGATAACTTCACAGTGACTTCGTAGTGGTGAGAGGCAGTTCCTCTGGGAGTACAGTGACAAGGACTAATTGGGAAACGTGCGACGACCGCCGAGACGTAGGCTGGCTGCCGTAGTTGGGAGGAAAGTTGACGGCCAGGAGACCGACTTCAACCCTGCGACGTACTGTAGAGGAAGGAGCACGGACCTGCAGTGTACAGAAAGCGGCGAGACGCGAAAATCCTAAGGCGTTGGCTTGTGTTTCTGGAGGGTGAACGAGGCGAGAGCCTGGACCAGGAGCTACAACCCAACTGTCATCCTAGGATAGGTGAAGTAGGTGTTTACAGTTACCCTCCCATTTCCCCTTTAGTTAGCTATATATTTTCTTGTCAGGATATTTTATATGTCGTGAGCAAGTCTCACCTGAGTCTAAGTCACAGAGAGCACAGTGTGTGGTGAGGCTACCCAGAGCGCTCACAGTATCAGTTTACATATATATCTATGTGTGGGTGTGTGCAAGCACCAGGATTCATCAAAGAATTTACTGTGACTATTATTAATTTCCTGTGATTATTATTATTATATATATTGGTAGTAAACCAGATATTGGTGTTAGGCTATGAGCCTAGAATTTATTGATATAAATGCCTGTGTATTGATCTCCATGATTTATTGATATAAATGCCTGTGTGTGGATCTCTATGATCTATTGATATAAATGCCTGTGTATTGATCTCCAGATTTATTGATATTAATGCCTGTGTATTGATCTTCATGATTTAATATATATATATGCCTGTGATTCGATCACGATTTATCTATGTACATGCCTGTGTACTGAATAATATCATATACGTGAAGTGTTTGCCAGTGATATCTCTTTAAGAGAAAGTATAGATATAAAGAAAAGTTCAGTGATCAAGCGAGTGCATTCACAGTAAATATTATTAAGAATAGAGTAATCTTTTGGTACGGTGAAAAGTCACTGTGAGCGCAGTGTGAACAAGATACTGATCGTGAGGCCAGTGAAATCATAAGTATGCCATGTGAATGTTGAATACAGTGTTTTGCGAAAAAGTTAAATAAACGGGGATCGTGATAGAATTAGAAAACAAGTACTAGTCTGTTCTCACGATCGCGAGGTCCCGGTCAGCTGACATCTGACAGGTGACGCGTGGCGCTGCCGGTGTTGCCATATCGGTGCGCTCCAGATTATTCTGCTATGAATTGAGCAGTTGTCATATATTATTCCTGATACATTGATGCATATATATTTCTCGTTGTCTTTTAAGTAAAATACCAAAACTCTTTGGTGTTTGATATCATCCCCTCCATTATCTTGTGACCGCTACATGAAGTAAAGCAGAGTGATCTGCCTGATACCATATTGTTTGAAATTGCTCTTACCACAATTACCACAATTACACCTCACCACTGCAGTGTTACTGGACACCTAAAAACACCAGTTGGCGACCTTAAAGGCTGTGTAAGAGTTCTGTGTCGGGGCGGGCCACAGATTGAGGGAACGATCTGTGCCCCCACTCATCTTGCAATTTAAGGCCGGTTGTGAGATCGACTGGGGTACTCTCCGGGGCGTGCAGTGGAGCCTAGAGGATCGAGGGAAGACCCGTAGAACGACGGTGAGTAAGGGTTATTGTCGGAGCAACCACCTGGAGAGGAGATCCAGTCTACTGTTGCTTTAATCCTTCACTAACGAGAACCGTGACACCCCGACAGAAGTAAGGAATCATGACAAGTACTGATTTCACGGATAAATATATTAACTCATAATACCTCTTCTCGCAAGGCAATAGGTTTAATTAACATTGCAGGAATTAAACGAGAATGGTTGCCGTGTATTTATTTTACGTCGCAGTATTATTTACTGATGTAATCAATCTGATTAAATGATCGAGTTCAGTATGCAAAGATACGCGAAATAAGTAGACTCTTTCATAAAGAATGATACTTCGAAAGAAAAGTAATTAACGGGACTCGATAATATTTCCAACAAAACGTGGAGGATTTCATGTTTCAGCTTGACGCTGCATACGTTGCAACCCGTCCTCGCAAATACGTATAGTCAATATTGACTTATTAAATAAGTGCATAGGTGACATACTTAACATAATAGTTTCCCTTGAAAAGCTTCATAGAAAACACCAACCTTACCTAACCTACTTAGTATGTTAAGATAAGCATCTAATTGCTTCGTAATTACATTTATTACCTAACCTATACCTATAATAGGTTAAGTAACAATTGTAATTACGAAGCTATAAGATGCTTATTTTAACATACTAAGTAGGTTAGGTAGGGTCGGTGTTTTCTATGAAGCTTTCAAGGGAAACTATTATGTTAAGTATGTCACCTATGCACTTATTTAATAAGTCAATATTGACTATACGAATTTGCGAGGACGGGTTGCACAGGTAGGCACATACAGGTAGGCAAATACAGGTAAGCAAATCTACTTGAGCATATTTAGGTGAACATCATCATCATCGTGGCTATAAACAGCCTGTGACAAAATGAGATAAATACCAAGTTCAATAACTAATTTATATACATTAAATAACTGGCGAGAACAACTGTGTACACTTCAGTTTGCTAAATGTTATTAGATCTATTAGCTTCTAAAATACCTTTGTGTTCGTTCCCTGATGGTCCAAGTGTTGGGCACAACTACCCAATCCGTCCTCTCGCTTCTTGCAGAGTCTGTGTTCGATTCCCGATGGTCACAGTAGTAGCTTCTATTCCTTCAATTCATTTCATATATATCCCAGATGATCTTAATATCCCTTCCAAGTGCTATATAATCATACTGGCCTAGTACTTTCACCTCATTATTACCTTACCTTACCTTACCTTGCTTCCTCACAGAAATTCTTTTCCTTCCTGATTTTTTCTTCACATGTCTCAAATGTCAGTTGATGATGTATGATGAAGTGGATGAATGTATGAGTGATGAGTTCTTCATTAAGCAGGAAGCGTCGTGGTCAAACTGGGAGGTCGGACCCGGTGTTCACGCGGTCACCAGTTCGACCTCACGTCTCTAGGTGACTGCTTCCTTTTTCCATATATTGGCAAGAAAATACTTTAGTTTTAATTCAATAATATTTGTCATCTAATTAATAATTGTTTATATTTTCAAACACGTTTTATATATCGAGTCTAGCACCTTTCAGATATTATAATATGTATTATTATGATTATATTATTACAAAACAGTAATAATGTGTTGTGAGTGTTGAAATGCAGCAATAACATTGTGAGTTTTGCAAAATATAAATAACGTGTTGTCATCATTGCAACTCAGAAATAATGTATAGCAAGTATTTAAGAAAAGAAATAACGTTGTGAGTGTTACACAGACAAAATATATTGCAACACTCACAACACGATAATTATGTGTTTCAATAAATTATCTCTGACTGGCGCAATGTTCACAACACGTTTTTCTTGTGTAGCAACGTTGCAACAACTGCAGCATGTTATTACTATATTGCAGTACACACATGTTATTCTGGGTTTTAACACTCACAATCTGTTATTTTTAGTTTTGCAAAACTAAAACACTTTATTTCTGCATTTGAACAATCACAATGTTTTATTTCTATATTGCATCACTAATAACACGTTATTTGTATTTTTTAAAACTCACAATTTGTTATTGATATTTTGCAACACTCACAACACCTCGTTCTATTGATGTAACACTCATAACACGGATTTCATATTCATTGGAGCACTCACATATGCATTCGCATTAT
>WNGS01007212.1:0-10593 GCA_020271785.1 Procambarus virginalis
ATAGCAAAAATACGCCAATTTTCGGCTAAAAAGTAGCAAAAAACAGGCCAAATTTGGGCCAAAAAGTTGCAAAACTAGGCCAATTTTGGGCTAAAAAGTAGCAAAAATGGCCCAATTTTGGGCTAAAAAGTTGCAAAAATAGGCCAATTTTGGGCCAAAAAGTAGCAAAAATAGGCCAATTATCGGCTAAAAAGTTGCAAAAATAGGCCAATTTTGGGCTAAAAAAAGTAGCAAAAATAGGCCAATTTTCGGCTAAAAGTTGCAAAAATAGGCCAATTTGGGGCTAAAAAAGTAGAAAACATAGGCCAATTTTGGGCGAAAAAGTAGCAAAAATGGGCCAATTTGGGCCAAAAAGTAGCAAAAATAGGCCAATTTTGGGCTAAAAAGTAGCAAAAAACAGGCCAATTTTGGGCCAAAAAGTTGCAAAAATAGGCCAATTTTGGCCAAAAAGTTGCAAAAATAGGCCAATTTTGGGCTAAAAAGTAGCAAAAAACAGGCCAATTTTGGGCCAAAAAGTTGCAAAAATAGGCCAATTTTCGGCTAAAAAGTTGCAAAAATAGGCCAATTTTGGGCCAAAAAGTTGCAAAAATAGGCCAATTTTGGGGTAAAAATAGCAAAAATAGGCCAATTCTCGGCTAAAAAGTAGCAAAAATAGGCTAATTTTGGGCTAAAAAGTTGCAAAAATAGGCAAATTTTGGGCTAAAAAGTAGCAAAAAAACAGGCCAATTTTGGGCCAAAAAGTAGCAAAAATAGGCCAATTTTCGGCTAAAAAGTTGCAAAAATAGGCCAATTTTGGGCTAAAAAGTTGCAAAAATTGGCCAATTTTGGGCTAAAAAGTTGCAAAATAGGCCAATTTTGGGCTAAAAAGTATCAAAAAACAGGCCAATTTTGGGCCAAAAGATTAAGCCGTACTCTTGGAATATCAAAACTGTATTTATTTCTGGTGTGGTGCTCATGGGTTCTGTTACAACCAGCAATGAAGCTTTTGAGTTCAGGATTGGCATTACAGTTCAGCGTTTTATATATGTATGATACACATGAGAGAATGTGCAGTGACTTAATATCTAACATATTCAGAGATTTGAGTAGGGTACCGAGTGATGACTGGGGCCAGAGTTGGATATTGTCCTAATAGCAGCTTTGTTTTGAGTAATTAGAGGACGTGAATGATTTTGGGTAGTAGAACCCCAAGCACAAATACCATAGTTGAGATATGGATAGACGAGGGAGTAATATAGAGTCACCAGGGCAGGTCGGGGTACATAATATCTGATCTTAGAGAGAATGCCAACAGTTTTTTAAACTTTTTTGATATATTTAGAATGTGTCCCTGGAAATTCAGCTTGTAGTCAATGAGAACGCCAAGGAACTTACAATCTAATTTGTTACAAATTTGGGTATTGTTAATTTTGAGATTTATTTGTTTAGAGGATTTATTGCCAAACAGAATATAGAAAGTTTTGCCAATGTTAAGGGTGAGTTTGTTGGCAGTTAGCCAAAGATGGACTTTATTTAGCTCAGTATTTTCTGTGGCAATTAGAGCAAGGGGGTCAGGACTGGAGTAAATGAAGGTTGTGTCGTCAGCAAAAAGAATTGGTTTGAGGTGTTGGAAGGCATTTGGAAGGTCATTAATGTAGATGAGAAAGAGGAGAGGGCCAAGTAAGTCCCTGAGGAACACCGATGTTGATGGGTAGGGTGGGAGAAATTGAATTATTCACAGAAACATACTGGAGCCTGTCAGTAAGGTAAGATTTGAGGTATTGCAGGGAGTGTCCTCTGACTCCATAATGATGTAATTTAAGAAGAAGGTTTTGGTGGTTGACAGTGTCAAAAGCCTTACGCAGGTCCACAAATAACCCAACAGGGAACTCATTTTTATCAAGAGCTGCATGAATCAAGTTNGGGTTCTTTAGATGGAAACCAGAGGTCAAAATTGAGCTTATTAACGACAATATGGCAGGGCACGCATAGAGAGATGTAGCTGTTTGTAATCATCCCTGCCAGAAGTACGACTATTCGTGTGGCTCACAAAGCATTTAGACTCTTAAACTTGTTGTGGATTAAGTAACATTGTTATAAGTTTAACTACCCGTAGAATGAGGAAAGTAGCAATATGAGGCATAAGGGAGATGTTTTAATGTGTATAGCTGTATGATCAATTGGGCTCTTCCCGGCACCACTCACGCATGCTGCAGGGGAGGACGGTCTTCTCTCTGCTGGCGGCTGTGCTGTTCGGACGCGCTCTCCTCCTTCCTCTTACTTCTTTATTTCTGTGACTTAGTTGGTTAAGTACTCCATTACTCAGTTTGTATATGTCTGGCATACCTATCGTTATATGTGTAGAGTAGTATACCTGGGTGTAGTAAGTATATTTAAGTTTTTGTACCTGTTATGCTAACGGGGTCCCAGTGTACCACGTGGTCCCCTACCCTAGGCTGAATCAGTGTGTTATAGTAGAGCTTTACCCTAGCTTGCTTTCAGTGTAAAACCTTGTATCCTGCCTAGTGGACCAAGGCTTTTAACGTAAGATTGTGTGGTAAGTTAGTAGTATTAAATTGTTATTGGTGTGATTGTGTATGGGGGGTGTTAAGGGGTAATAAATAAGTAAGTTGAACAGAGTATCCCTTATTCCTGTGTGGGAGTTCAATAATCATTTCCTAGACTAACCAGGTTTAGTAGCAAGCATTTATTATTGTGGATATTTTACTTTGGGGGCCGGGCCTTTTGTTCTCCCATATCTTGATACCTCTAGTCTACTTACCCTTACCCCTTAATAGTACAGTTCCCCATAGCAAACCACATTTATTTTATAACAAGTGGTTGGCCAGTCCGGGAAGAAACTATTATTGTAAAAAATTAGATCTTTGAATGCCAAAACTAAAAATTCTTGTTTCCGCAGAACGGTTGTGTGCTAGCCTAGGGTCCAGCTCACCTGGCGTAGGACATTCATTGCACTGACTGGACACCCAACTGGATCTCTTCACGATTAAGGTTAGTGTGGCCTTGTGTTAGGGGCCGTGCAAATTTTTGTTTTTTTCCAATTTTAATTTTAAATTTTTCTGTGGCTAGGAGCTAAAATTTTTAGTGATGTCTTCTGACATGCAGAGACTGGCAGAGGAGCCTTCATTGGGGGAAATAAAGAAACTTACCAAGTCTAATTTAGTATTGTTAGGCAAGGAATTTGGTCTAGAATTAAATGCCGCAAATAAAAGTGGATCTTGTTGAATGAAATACTACAACATTGTATCGATGAAGGACTATTGGCAGAGGATACTCCTTTATGCCAGCCTAGCCAACAGAAAGTGCAGCTCATACAGAGAGGAGTTAGCTCTAGAGTTAGCAAGAATAAAATTAGAGGAGCAAAGACTCAAAACCGAGGAGGCTAGAATTAGGCGACTGCCCCTAGACCTCCACCTACCGGGGATTCAAACCCCAGGCATTATGAGAAGAAGCATAACTTGCCTGAAATTTCAGAGTCGGATCCTGAAAGGTTTTTCAACCATTTTCAGAGATTGGCCCTGTCCATGACCTGGCCAAAGGAAGAGTGGGTGAAAATCCTACAGGGAAGACTCAGGGGTAAAGCCCAAGATATTTTTATTAATATGCCTGACGACGAGTGTTTTGATTATGATAAAGTCAGGGAACGAATTTTGAGGGCATATGAAATTACTCCTGAAGCTCACCGCCAAGCTTATCGCAACCTTAGGCCTACACACAACCAACCGTTCACGGAATTCGCGACTGATCAAAGTAGGCTGTTTGATAAATGGATTCGCTCGGCTAAAGCCGAAACATTCGAGGCATTGAAAGACCTAGTTTTAAAGGAACAGTTTATAGATAGTATGCCAGACATGGTAGCTCAGTATTTAAGAGGAAGGGTAGAGTTAAATTCTAAAATAGGGGATTTGGCCAAGATGGCAGAAAACTACCAGTTGGCGGGCAAAAGGCCCAATAAAAATAATTTTACCCCACAGAGTAGCAAAACTTATACCCACAGCCAGTCCAGACCAGCTCATTCTAAACCTTTACCTAATGCACCTTCTGTTTCAGACATAACTAACCCTGTTAAATTGTTTAGCCCCACGACACTCAAGAGTGAACCGAAGGGTAATTCGGTTAGTAATGTCTCTTCTCCCCGACGTTTTTGTGGTCATTGTAAAAGTTCAACCCACCATATTAGCCGTTGTTGGCAACTGTACCCGGAAAAAAGACCCAATGCTCTCGTTGTGACACAGGGCTTGAGGCCTTCTGAAGGGTTAGGGAGTAAGACTTCCAACCCACAGTGGTTGGACCTGCTTACCCCATTCTTATCGAAAGGGAGACTACTTTTGTCTGAGGGTTCTTCCTGGAGGGACGTGGTGATCTTCCGAGACACCGGTGCCATCCAGACTTTAATTTTAGAGAGTGCTTTGCAAGGTGCCAATACTCTCGACACTGGAGAGGTGGTACTGGTCGAGGGTGTCACTAGTGATACTCGAGCAGTACCCCTCCGTAAGGTTACCCTGGAATCTGATTCCACAAGGGTATTTGTACAGTCGGAGTCACTTCGTACCTACCTTTCCCTAATGTTGATGTTAATTGGGTAATGATTTAGCCGGGGATAAGGTAGGGGACTCCAGACTGCCTGTTATGTTGCCTAACCCAAAGGTTTGCCTGGATTCACCCACCGCAGAGGATAATGTTGTGTACCTGCGTGCGTGGTGTGGCTGGTGACTAGGTCTGGGACTTAAATGTAAGGGCAGCCCTGTGCTTGCCAAGGTGGTAAATCCCAAGGACACGAGGGACCTTCCGAGTGGTGAAAGCCCAGTGGACCTTGCGGACACATTCATGGCCCGACTCGATGACAGGGCCGAGGACATTGTGGAGAGCCTGCCACTGCCCGCCTACCGAGAGTAGTGGGGAGGTGGAGGAGAACACTGTTGAGCCTCGGCCAATGGCATCTGACCAAGGCCTGGATGCCTCCTTGAGTGAGTTACAAAAAGCTGACCCCAGTCTTGCAGATTGTCACGAGACAGCCGTCTCTAGGGAGGAAATTGTAGACGCAGCAACTGGGTACTACTACAATGATCGGATTTTGATGAGAAAATGGAGACCTCAGAGTGCTCCCTTGTCAAATGAGTGGGAGGTAGTCCACCAGGTTATGTTGGACCTGCTATAGAGAAAGAGTTTTGTCAGCTGCCCATGATGATCCTATGGGGGGACATCAAGGCATTAATATTACTATCACAAAATCTGCAAGTATTTTTTCTGGCCCAAGCTGAAAAGCGATGTGGCAAAATTTTGTAATGCATGTATTGCATGTCAACTTGTTGGGAAACCAAACCAGACTCCACCTAAAGCTCCTCTTAAGCCTATTGTCGTGCCGGAGGAACCATTTTCTCATGTGGTAATGGACTGTGTTGGTCCATTACCTAGAACTAAGTCTGGTAATATTTACCTAATTACGATGATGTGTATCACGACTCGTTACCCAGAGGCTTTTGCTGTAAGGAACATCCGAGCAAAGACTGTTGTTGCTCGTATGTTGCAATTTTTTTCCACTTTTGGACTGCCTCGGGTTGTACAGACTGACAATGGTACTAACTTTAAGTCTGATATTTTTGAACAATTTTGTAAGGACCATGGAATAACTCATAAGGTTTCCAGCCCATACCATCCACAGAGTCAGGGGGTCATTGAAAGGTTCCATCTAACTCTGAAGCAGATGTTGAAGACATCGTGCGAGAGTTCCCATACCTTCTGGGACGAGAACTTGCCGTATGTTTTGTTTGCTGCTAGGGAGGGGTTGCAAAGTTCACTGGGTTGTTCTCCTTTTGAGTTAGTCTTTGGCCATAAAGTTCGTGGACCCTTGCAAATGTTACAGGAGAATCTGTTAGGGAACGTAACGTTAACCGAAGGTTCGGCTTTCTTTGCGCAACACCACCAGAGACTCAAGGACTGCAAGGCTGCGGCACTAAAGTATCTTGGGAAGGCCCAAGAGAATATGAAAGAACGGAACGATGCCAAGGCTAAGTTGCGGGTATTTCAGCCCGGTGACCCTGTCCTGGTACTAAAGCCTCGACTGGGGAGCACTATGTCCCACAAGTACGAGGGCCCCTACATTGTGACAGAGAAGACTGGGGACCTCACGTACAAAGTAAGACACTCTGATAAGCGTAAACAGGTAATGCTCGTACACGTGAATCGGCTGAAGAAGTTCCAGGGCCCCAGGCCCATTGCACTAACCAATGTTTCCATTTCCAGTGAGGGAGGGGATGATTGTTCTGGGGACCCAACTAATCTCATTCTCAATAATTCTAGTTCTGTGAATGCTGTGGAGGAGGGACTGTCCCATTTGCAGATGTCCCAACGTGACGAGGTGCAGTCGTTGCTTGACGAATTCTCCAGTCTGTTCGGGGAGGTCCCGACCCAGACTGATGCCATTTACCATGATGTCGAGTTGACGGACTACACCCCCATTCGCCTTCAACCCTATCGGATGAGTCCGGAAAAGAAGGCCATCGTCCGTAAGGAGGTCGACTTCTTGCTCCAGCACGGCCTCATCAGGCCGAGCCAGGGCTCTTGGTGCTCGCCCTGCCTTTTGGTCCCCAAACCAGATGGCTCCTGGCGATTATGCACCGATTATCGGCAGCTCAACAAGGTGACCATAGTGGACGCCTATCCGTTGCCACGTCTCGAGGACTGTATCGACGAAATCGGGAACGCCACGTACGTATCGAAATTCGATCTATCGAGAGGGTACTATCAAATCCCTCTCACTGAACGTGCTAAACAACTAACGGCGTTTGTGACCCCCGAGGGTGTGTTTGAGTATCAAGTGTTACCATTCGGCTTGCGTAATGCCCCTGCCACGTTCCAGAGGCTAATGAACTCTTTGCTCGCTAATGTGCCAAATTGTCGGGCGTATTTAGATGATATTGTGCTTTTTGATATTAATTGGGCTGACCACATAGCTAGGTTACGCCAGTTGTTCACAGTGTTGAAACATGCAAATCTAACCTTAAATGCTAAAAAGTGTCATTTTGGCCAAGGCACAGTGACGTACCTCGGTTATGAAGTGGGCCAAGGAAAAGTGTTACCTCGACAAGACAAAATTAGTGCTATTCTGGACTATCCAGTGCTCAGGTCTAAAAAGGACATTCAACGATTTATCGGTATGTGTGCGTACTACCGACGCTTTTGTCAGAACTTTTCCAGTGTGGCCACTCCTCTCACAGATTTGTTGCGGAAGGCCGTTAAATTTAAGTGGTCATCGGACTGTGCAGAGGCATTTAAAAACTTGAAATTGATCTTAGCTTCCGCCCCAGTGCTTGCTAGTCCAAGGTTCGACCGTCCGTTTAAAATTCAAGTTGACGCGTCTGACTCGGGTGCTGGTGCAGTGTTGTTGCAAACTGGGGATGATAAAGTGGAACACCCAGTATATTATTACTCTGTGAAATTTGACAAGGCGCAGCGCAATTATTCGGTGATAGAAAAAGAGGCGTTGGCGCTTGTGCTAACTTGCAAAAAGTTCGAAGTGTACCTCACAGGTAATATAGTGGAAGTGTACACGGACCATAACCCATTAGTTTTCATGAATCAGATGAAGCAGAAAAATAAGCGCATCCTCAGGTGGGCATTGTACCTACAGGACTTTAATCTATCTATTATCCACCTACCGGGCCGGCTCAACGTGATAGCCGACGCTCTGTCCCGCTTGCCTGAGTAACATTCATCTGAGCCGCAGGAAGCCATACCAAATGTCATGCTTTAGTTTTTTTTTTTAGGTTCTCCTGTGACATTAAATATCCCGTGTCCAATTTATTTACTTCCTTTTGTTTTTTGTTGTTTTTTGTGTATTTTTTTTCTTTCAGAGAATTCACTTGTAATTTTTTTTGACAGAAATTGTTGTTTGGTTGATTTTCTATTATGTCATGGATGTCCATTTTATTCTGTATACTCTTACAAAAAATATGACTACTATTCTAGTAGTCACATTTTTTTTTTCTCTGAAGGGGGAGGAGTGTTACGACTCTGGGTTCTTTAGATGGAAACCAGAGGTCAAAATTGAGCTTTTAACGACAATATGGCAGGGCACGCATAGAGAGATGTAGCTGTTTGTAATCATCCCTGCCAGAAGTACGACTATTCGTGTAGCTCACAAAGCATTTAGACTCTTAAACTTGTTGTGGATTAAGTAACATTGTTATAAGTTTAACTACCCGTAGAATGAGGAAAGTAGCAATATGAGGCATAAGGGGAAGATGTTTTAATGTGTATAGCTGTATGATCAATTGGGCTCTTCCCGGCACCACTCACGCATGCTGCAGGAGACGCTCTTCTCTCTGCTGGCGGCTGTGTTGTTCGGACGCGCTCTCCTCCTTCCTCTTACTTCTGTATTTCTGTGACTTAGTTGGTTAAGTACTCCATTACTCAGTTTGTATATGTCTGGCATACCTATCGTTATATGTGTAGAGTAGTATACCTGGGGTGTAGTAAGTATATTTAAGTTTTTGTACCTGTTATGCTAACAGGGGTCCCAGTGTACCACGTGGTCCCCTACCCTAGGCTGATTCTAGTGTGTTATAGTAGAGCTTTACCCTAGCTTGCTTTCAGTGTAAAACCTTGTATCCTGCCTAGGTGGACCAAGGCTTTTAACGTAAGATTGTGTGGTAAAGTTAGTATTAAACTGTTATTGGTGTGATTGTGTATGGGGGGTGTTAAGGGGTTAATAAATAAGTAAGGTTGAACAGAGTATCCCTTATTCCTGTGTGGGAGTTCAATAATCATTTCCTAGACTAACCAGGTTTAGTAGCAAGCATTTATTATTGTGGATATTTTACTTTGGGGCCGGGCCTTTTGTTCTCCCATATCTTGATACCTCTAGTCTACTTACCCTTACCCCTTAATAGTACTAGTTCCCCATAGCAACACCCACCTTTATTTTATAACAGTCTCCATTCTGCCTTGCCTGGAAAAGATTCATCAGTTATGACAATGTATGCAGCAAGTTCTGTTGTAAACAGAGAATAATATCTGTATATCCGTCTGTCAACGGCTTCCTTGACAGCTGTGTACCTATTCTCAATACAAAATTTATGCCTCGGTGTGAAGTGAAGCAGGCTCCCATTTATATTATGTGGAGCGGTAATCTCAAGCATGGGGATAAAATATGGACACTTAACCATTTTGTTCCATTAATGTCCTTGCCTCCACTGGGTCACATATCCATAAACAGTACCCAAAGCACTATGTCATCCACATCTCTGATCAGTTTGTGTCGATCACTATTAATTATCTGTACCACCCATGTACACATCAACTCCAATCGGAAAGGATTTTACTCATTTTGTGTCCAAAATACAATATGACTTTAAGGAGACACACTATTTTAAAGAAGCTTTTTAAATAAGCATTATCAAAGAAGACACCAAGCCGGGAAGGCTATGTAGCACCATCAAATAAAGGTATTATTGAAACTTTGTAGGAAAACGTTAAATATAAATATATCTCTATTCTTATACTTGAAATATTGTATACTTTGTTCTCTCCATCGTACTTCTGCACCTGCTGGCAAGTGGTGTGGTGCGATGTGCAGGTGGTGTTCATTACTAGGTGAGCTGGCAGGTGGTGTTCACTGCTAGATGACCTGCTGTTCACCTCAACCCGTCCTCTTAAAAATAACGTCATTTTTGGCTCGTATGCGCGCTATGGCCAAATTTGGACGTAATTTGAAATGAAATCGACTCACAAAAGTGACGTACTGTTCCGTTTTCTGTTTGAGTCGTCCGGCTTACTCGGCAAGCTTAAAAGAGGAAACTTTTCATTAACGTTTTTCATAACGTTTTGAAACTTTATGAGAATTTCCTGCCCACCTAACCTATTAGAGGACCCTTAACTTACTGTTGTTGAAAAAAAAATCCCAAATTTATTTTCATTTTTTTTCATTTTCTAATTACATCCATATTCGGCCATACGGGTAAACGGCCAAAAGCGACGTTCATTTCAAGAGGACAGGTTGTTCACCTAGCAAGGCCAATTTTGGGCCAAAAAGTAGCAAAAATAGGCCAATTTTGGGCTAAAAAGTTGCAAAAATAGGCCAATTTTGGGCTAAAAAGTAGAAAAAAACAGGCCAATTTTGGGCCAAAAAGTTGCAAAAATAGGCCAATTTTGGGCTAAAAAGTTGCAAAAATAGGCCAATTTTGGGCTAAAAAGTAGCAAAAAAGAGGCCAATTTTGGGCTAAAAAGTAGCAAAAACAGGCCAATTTTGGGCTAAAATGTTGCAAAAATAGGCCAATTTTGGGCTAAAAAGTTGCAAAAATTGGACAATTTTGGGCTAAAAAGTTGAAAAAATAGGCCAATTTTGGGCTAAAAAGTAGCAAAAAACAGGCCAATTTTGGGCCAAAAGTTGCAAAAATAGGCCAATTTTGGGCTAAAAAGTAGCAAAAAACAGGCCAATTTTGGGCCAAAAAGTTGCAAAAATAGGCCAGTTTTGGGCTAAAAAGTAGCAAAAAACAGGCCAATTTTGGGCCAAAAAATTGCAAAAATAGGTCAATTTTGGGCTAAAAAGTAGCAAAAATAGGCCAATTTTCGGCTAAAAGTTGCAAAAATTGA
>WNGS01007213.1:0-12500 GCA_020271785.1 Procambarus virginalis
GAGTATGTGGTATCTGAGATCTTAATGTCCATCATTATTTCTTCAGTGATTATGAAGATCACATATAGAATAAACTATTGTACCACCTAGTTGGTTAGGTTACTACCTGGTTGAGCGAAAAATTTGGTCAGAATCAAGTAGTTTGCTTACCTGTGGCTCTTATTTCCTAGTATAACATTGTTTGCTATTCGCCATCATAGACTGTGCCGGTTGAAGTCTCCCAGGAACATAATATCTGGTGGAAGGGGTGGTTTATGATGGCACGTTTGGAGGAAAGGTGTATTATGATGTTGCTGTTGTTGTTCGTCTTTCCTTTTGGACAACCAACCCAAAATTACGTAGAGTGCTTACTTTTTACCAGGAGATCACCCCGGGTGCTTCTGGCACTTGGAAAGGAGTTCAATGTCACATGTTTAATGGGTTGCGGCACCAGTACTGACGTTGTTGTCATGTGCACACACGCACTCGAGCTGCTGTGACTCCCCACTCTCTCTTTGTTTGGTATTATCTCCTCAATCCCCCCCTTTTCTTTGATATTACTCCGTACTACCCTGTCCACAACTGTGGTTCTTGGTTCTTTCTCTCTCTCCCTCTCTTTTCTTCTTCCTGGGAAGCCTCACTAGGACAAGGGCAAACACCAGCAAATTTGAAAACATTTACTGGAAAGGTACATGCACAATACATACACACGAATAATAATATATCTGCAACACTATATACTATTGTAGTCAGGTTGCACTCCAATACCATCAGGACTCTATCATCTGCTTATCAAGTGGTAGTCTAACTGCTGTCTCACCACTTATACCACCAACCTTACCAAGTAGGTCAAGTCTCATAAGACAATATTGCACTATCAGCAAGAGAATATATATATATATATATATATATATATATATATATATATATATATATATATATATATATATATATATATATATATATATATATATATATATCTATATATATATATATTTGGTTCCTGGAGACGCCTCGTATTCCGAAAACTCGTATTCTGAAGCTAATTTCCCCATAAGAAATAATGGGAAATGAATTAATCCGTTCCTGACTACCCCAAAAACCACATATCAAACAAAATTTTTATTCCTAATTCATCTAATAAACCTACAAAACTATGTTCAAGTTATTACTACCTTGCTCTTGAATGCTGTAGGCATATGGAAGATGGTGGGGAGGGGGAGAGGAGAGGAGTTACTGTTTGGAAGGGGAGTCCCCTTCCATTATCACATCAGGCAGTGAGGACTTCACTGGTATGCACACACTGGCACATTTTGCCAGCATACCACTAGGACTTGCTTGACTTACTAAGAATTTCTCTTAAGACACTTGTTTTTCCCTACATTTTAACACTTGTCTGTAGTAAGACATCACATTATCATTTAAAAGTTCAATGCAACGGCCTGCTACAGCTTTATCTGGGTGAGTTTTTTCAACAAAACTTTGCAGTTCTTCCCATACTTCATACATTTTCTTAATTAATCAAGGAGGGACATCCTCTACTGCCTCTACTCACAGCTATTTTCTTAGGTTGAACCTTATCAATGGCTTTCTTGAGACCCATGGTGAGATATATAATAACAAATTGTATAGTCAAATGACCAAAAATCCAACAAAACACTGAAAATCCAGGTGAAGAATTGATGTGGGATAGTCACTGGGCGCGAGACAATGGTAAACTGAGGGGCGGAGGGGCGACGATCGCCGATCCACCACGCGCTAGGTTGGCCTGTACGCGTATCAACAAACTTGCGTCCCGAGGTAACCCTCGCGTTCCGAGACATAATTTCCGAGGAAATCTGCTCGTCTTCCGAAAAACTCGCATTCCGAGGTACCACTGTATATATATATATATATATATATATATATATATATATATATATATATATATATATATATATATATATATATATATATATATATATATATATATATATATATATATATATATATATATATATATATATTTAGGGGTACCACCACTGGTTTGATTAAAGGGACCCACATCCTCGAAGAAGAAAATAAATAGTGTTCAGAGAAGACCTTGTGGATTCTCACTGAATACTTTAATCTTTTCCTCTATTACCACCCCTATTATATTTTTTTTATTTTTTTATTATTTTTATTTGATTTTATTGCAATGCTACAGTTTACAGAAAACACACACTTATATAACAATGTATCAATCAGTGTTCGAAGACCTCGTCCAGCTCTTCAGGGGTCGGGTGCGTACCCAAGATACAGCACGCATTTCCCCTCTGAACAGCGACACTCAGGCGCTGGAACATGAAACTGGCCGCTCTTGGGTCTCTAGTCTTCCCAATGAGTTCCTCACCCACCTCCTTCAGGAACTTAAGTGCACATTTACCCCAGGCGCCCAGAGTCTCAGAGCCTATTGGCACGAACCTGTAACTACGTTCTAGGTCCCTGTACTTGTTAGTCTTCTGAATCTCCCTGAAGGTGGCCGCCCCGCCTCCCTCAGCTGTGCTATAAGGTAGATAGGTATCGGCCAATGTAGATGCACACGTGTAGTCCCACACGACCTGTTTACCTTCCCTCCACGGCTGCAGGGTGACTCCATCTGGGCGTTTTTGGCTGTTGTCAGGTCTGCACAACTGGGGTTCCCTTTGTGCTGGACACCCAGCTGTAGCCAAACTTCTCTTGATGATGTCATTGACTGCTTCGTGTCTGGCAATATTTCCCTGTGTCTTACGACAGATGAGACCATGGCTGCCATATTGGTCTGCCCGTGCATGGCCGCAAATACACCGATGCTCGGTGGAGATAGTGGCGGCGAGGCGCAGGGCAACACCAATGCTTAGGGTCCGATGGTCCAGGCGGGTGCCCAAGGCAGAATTAGTGACTGCCAACAGGAAGTCCGGCATGGGGCGCTTGTACAGCTAGAAGATGCGCTCTGTCCTTCCTGGAAGCTGCCTCCAGCAATGATGTGGCGATGTTTTCCACTATGGGGCTATCCCATTTGGACTGTTTGCAGTCATTTGGAAAAGTTGGTCGAGGGTGAGAGTTGACAAGAGTGTCCCACTGACCGGCTCCTTCCGTGAATTTGGGATCATGAATCCCAATGGAGTCTCTTAGGTATTCTGGTAGTATTTCCTTAACCAATTCACCTGTAGCACTGGTCGAGGATAAGAATGCTGCAATGCTAACTGTGTCGCCTTGCGAATACCTATTCCCCCGAGTCTAACTGGGAGTGTTGCTTGGTCCCATTCGTCATCTTGCAGGGAAAGGTTTAATTAACACTTTCACGGTTATTGACCTTAGGAGTGAGTCATATTCTGTTAACTTTGGGCTGTCGAAGGAGGGAGCACACCTTAGGAAATAGGTCAGTCTGGGCAAAGCCAGGCACCTTGTGAGAAGGCACAAAGCATCGTGGGCGTCCAAGGCCCCTATTCTTCCCTCCATCGTCCTCAGGTCGTTCAGCTTTTCTTCGAGAACTACCTCAATAGCGGTAAAACATCTAAACTATTGGGACCGACTTAAGAGCCTAAATCTGTATTCCCTTGAGCGCAGGCGGGAGAGATACATAATAATTTACACGTGGAAAATATTAGAGGGGCTGGTCCCAAACCTGCACACAGAAATAACATCACATGAGACCAGAAGACATGGCAGGATGTGCAGAATACCCCCGTTGAAAAGCAGAGGTGCAACTGGTACTCTGAGAGAGAACTCTATCAACATCAGAGGCCCGAGACTGTTCAACACGCTTCCACTACACATAAGGGACATAACTGGCAAACCCCTCTCAGTGTTCAAGAGAGAACTGGATAAGCACCTCCAAAGGATACCTGATCAACCAGGCTGTGACTCATACGTCAGGCTGCGAGCAGCCGCGTCCAACAGCCTGGTTGATCAGTCCAGCAACCAGGAGGCCTGATCGATGACCGGGCCGCGGGGACGATAAGCCCCGGAAGCACCTCAAGGTATCAAGGTAAGGTATCCTGCTATCAACCACTACTCCAGGCCAACGTCTCAGAAGTAGGGGTCAATATTTTCCTGTGAGAACGTTAATGCATCAGTGAGGAGAAGGGAAGCTTTCCGCGCCAGTCATTTTGAATCGCGCGCCACGTGGGAACCACCACCTGCAGCACCACCACCACCAAAGCTGACAGCATCAAGCTTTGTGAGTGTCCAGCTACTGAAACCGTCGTCAGCCATCGTCGCAAGAATCAACTGATTATTGTGGGTGTTGTACAGTTATTCAAGAGGAATTGGTGAAAATAAAGACTACAATTGTTTGTTTATAGTGTCGCCACCTTGCTCACACGCCTCGCCACGCTGCCACATCGACGCCTTGCCACGTTGCCACATCGACACCTCGCCACCTCTCACCATCACCACCAGCCCCTTGCTACATCATCTGTGTGAACTTCTCTGTAGATAATTGTATTTCTCCACCACCATCGTCGCAATATCGACGTCTCAGAATTTATCTTCGTGCTACTGTGGGGTCCCCCAGCTTCGCGCAACTGACGCTCGGAGCGCTGCTTGTCCAGCCAGATTGTAAACACACCTCGCATGTGCCCCTTCAGATCTTTACGACGTTCCTCCAATTTTGGCTACAGGTGATTCTCATGAATTGCAACCCTGAGATAAGTAATAGTTAGTTCAGAATAACGTACCAAGTTCTAAAAAAGGGCTTACATAATAATATCCATAATATCCTGTGAATTAACCATTCAGTGACTGGTTAAATATTGTAGATCATTTAGTACCCCTTGCCCACAGTTCCTTGTGTGATTTCAACATTCATGCTTCTCACAGTACTTTCATTGTGCATTAAATGTGTTGATTGAGCGTTATTAGCAAATTCAAAGTCAAGAGAAGTAAGAAATTCTTGTTTTAGTAGCATTTAAGAATTTGTACAATACAATTCTTTTTAATTCTGCCAGGCCTAAAATTTAAATTTATTCCTTCAACATTTCATATTATAATTTTTACCATAGCAGTTATATACATTCCTGTGTCTAGTTTATGTGCTACATCCATATTCCTTGCATGGCCACATGTTGTGTTGAATCTTTTTAATGAAATTTTGCAATTGCATTTGCCAGTTTTTATTCTAAATTGCTGTGCTTAGCCTGGTTTAATTAACTTACATACATCTAATTCCAGCCATTTTTTAATGAAAGATTGCTAAATTTAGTTTACAATTTGCTTGTTCTTAATTATTTTGTTGCCTAGCCCAATTTAATAATTTTATTTCTGCCATTTTTTTTTACTTTAGCCAAGTTGATATTTTTTGAGTGTTTATTTTTGTGTATACTATCTCTGATGCCAGGTGCACTTAATTATAATCTGCGTTCAAATATTACTTCCACGGCTGTGACAATGTCTACCACTGTTGAAACCCCCTCAGACTTAACAGGAGCAGTTGCTCATCCCAATGGCCAGAGATCAGCTCAGGAAATGGCTATTCCTCTTTTTGCTGGGGAATCCCGCTTATTAGAGTCGTGGTTTAGTTAGGTTGAAGCGAAAACAGTTGCACGTTTTTCCTAAGCCTACTGATGCCGAATACTTGGCAATTGCATGGTCAGCTGTAGACACAACCAAAGGTGATGCACGTTTCGTTGTTGACGAGAAAGCCATTGTTAGCCTCCAGTCTTGGCCTGAATTTAAGGATTTCTTTCACCGTCGCTTTGCTAATAAAGGAGACCTTGACCTGTATAGGTTAGTCAAGAAAATTGCCAATGCCACCATGCAGCCTGGTGAATTGTTTAATGCGTTTACTAGCCGTCTCGATCAGTATCTTTATGCCTTAGTGTCTGCTATGAATAATTCGTCTTGGTTAGATAAAGACAATAATCTGTCCCCTGAGGCTATGGCCAAAACGATAGCGTTTGGTACTTTAATGCATTTTGCCCCCGAGCATACTAAACCAATCGTTGAGCAACAAAATTTGGTGTTAAACATGAAATTGGTGAAGTGTTTGAGGCCATTAACAATGCCGCCGATAAACTAGCTCCCCAAAGTGCTCAACTGTTGCCACCCTCTGATACTGTAAATGTAGTAACAAGCTCTCAGCAGCCTCCCACAAACTCTCAAAATCTCTTGGCGCAGAACCGCACCCATGCTTGTAGCCCCCAGTCAAATTCGCCGGCCTCATTCCAGGCTCCCATATTGCAAATACCAAGCAAGTCGGTCACACACACTGCAGATTTAGAGCTAGGCAAAAGGGCATTCCCACCTCCATAACTCCCTTGGTCAGTCTTGGCGAGGCTCACAGCGTCCAAGATATTATCAGAACTCTCGTAATTACAACTCCCAGCCCAGCTATAATGCAACTTCAAATTATAATACTCGGTCACAGAATGCTGGAGCTCAGAATGTTCACTCCATGTCGTCGGGAAACCTCCAAGGCCATCCGCTAACCAATTCAAGCTAGCCAGTCCTAGTGCCCTCTCTGTGTATTCAGTAGCTACCCAAAATAGATTTGGACACTTGACAGAGGAGGACACTGACTCAAGACCAGTTGTAGATGTTGACGGGACCACAGTGAATTTGACGCAGACAAGACGCAGATATCCCAGACAACATAAGTCACAAGTAGAAACTTGTCCAGTCTCTAGGATGGTCCCTTGTCTCAGCCATTGTACATGGTAGAGTTTTAAAAGTTTTCATGACTCAGGTGCAAAAATTAATATTGTCANCTCAGCACCTCCCACAAACTCTCAAAACTCTTGGTAGCAGAACCGCACCCATGCTCGTAGCCCCCCAGTCAAATTCCCGCCTCATAAATTGCCGAAACGCCATAGTCCACAACCACCCACTCCCTCATGTTGGCATTGTGGTAGGAGTAACCACCTCGCAAGGAACTGTTGGTTCGCCCCTAGATCATCACCTCCTAGACAATTATCTCGGTCCCCTCGTCAATCTAATCATTCTAGGCTCCCATATTGCAAATACCATAAGCAAGTCGGTCACCACACTGCAGATTGTAGAGCTAGGCAAGGGCATCCATCCCCACCTCGTAACTCCCTTGGTCAGTCTTGGCGAGGCTCACAGCGTCCAAGATATTATCAGAACTCTCGTAATTACAACTCCCCCCCAGCTATAATGCAACTTCAAATTATAATACTCGGTCACAGAATGCTGGAGCTCAGAATGTTCACTCCATGTCGTCGGGAAACCTCCAGGCCATCCGCTAACCAATTCAAGCTAGCCAGTCCTAGTGCCCTCTCTGTGTATTCAGTAGCTACCCAAAATAGATTTGGACACTTGACAGAGGAGGACACTGACTCTAGACCAGTTGTAGATGTTGACGGGACCACAGTGAATTTGACGCAGAACAAGACGCAGATATCCCAGACAACATAAGTCACAAGTAGTAACTTGTCCAGTCTCTAGTGATGGTTCCCTTGTCTCAGCCATTGTACATGGTAGAGTTTTAAAAGTTTTTCATGACTCAGGTGCAAAATTAATATTGTCAAGCCCTCAGCTCTTAGAGACATTGAAAGTAAGCACCCTATTACTTTAAAACAGTCACACATACCTTTTCTAAGTGGTATTTCAGGAAATAAAGTAAAAGTTCAGGGTAAATTGACCTCCCACTCAAGTTAAATGATGTCACATTGTCTATAACATGTTTAGTTGCTGACATTATTCATTTCCCTGCAGACATTCTCTTAGGTCTGTACACCATGATTGATGAAAATATTGCATTGTTTCCCCATCGTTGGAACATAAGTATCAAAGACCACATCATACCCTTGTGTAGCATGTATCGACAGGGCCATGAGTTCAATCTTCAATCAGACTACATTAATTTTGTTGACACCCCCGCCTTGCTAGTGCAGGTTTGTCAGATAATGTGTGTTAGCATATAATACCCGAGAAAATAGGCACTCGACAGAAGCATCGTAGTTGTGCAGTTGTTAAGGAGAGTGAGTATCGGGACTTTCTGGAAGGGGACGCCCTAACGATTCTCGTTGTCTTGCTCGCCTGGCAGCTTCCATCTCTGAAGTCAGTGGTTCCACGGCTACTGACACTGTGCTGCACTCTCATTCTCTCACCAGAATAAGAGTTAAGGTTCAGGGAGTGCCTGAGTTGTCGGATGTGATTGCGGAAAGTGAAACATGTAAAGTGAATGGTACGTTTGTTGAACCCTCCTGGCACACAGTGCAGGATGGTACTGTTACATTATTTATTGCAAACACTAGTAATGCCGACATCCATCTCCAGTCTGGTACCCATGTTGTAGATTTTGCCCATTACTCGTTACCGGTGCGAGTTGTGGATGATGTCTCCATGGATCATACTGTTTGTAACTCTCACACCAGGAGAACAGGGATCTCACCTAGAGGTGCAAGCGCAACACCTCAGTCCTACTGATTTTCCTGACTTTGTGGCTCAGCTTTTGGAAATTTTGAACAAGAATAGAACCGTTGTCGCCCTACCAGGAGAAAAGTTAGGCCTCATCTCTTCATTACTCATACTATACTTTACAAGAACATTACCCACTTTATACACGAACAAGGAACTACCCCTATTTATGTACCAGCTTACCGTCTTCCCTATTCTCAAGAGCAGAAGCCGATAGACTTATAGAGGAAATGCTACAGAGTGATGTAATTGAATCAAGTAATTCGCCATGGAACGCTCCATTGATTCTTGTACCAAAGCGAGATGGGACTTGGAGACCTTGTAATCGATTATCGGAAGCTTAACAGAGTAACGATACCTGATCGTTTCCCACTTCCAGTTCTAAATGATTTGTTGCAAAGTATCGGTCGAAAAAAGTATTCTCAACGTTAGATTTGTTGCAGGGATTCTGGCAAATCCCCCTTGATGAGGAAAGTAAACAATTGACAGCCTTTAGTACTCCCAATGGTCATTTTCATTTCAAAAGAATGCCATTTGGTTTGCGCAGTAGTCCTATAACCTTTTCATGGCTCATGACAAATCTATTTCGTAGATTGATAGGAAGTACTCTTCTAGTTTACCTTGATGATCTCATAATCATGTGTCGCAAGATGTTCAGACTCATTTCCAGAACCTTGAAAAGGTACTTGCAAAGCTCGCTGAAGCTAATTTAAAAATAAAGCTTGCAAAATGTTCATTTTTAAAGGAGAAGATTAATTTCCTAGGTCATACAGTTACACCTTCAGGTATTACATTAAATGAATCAAAAATTATTGCTGCCCATGATTTTCCAAAGCCTCGTACCGCAGAAGCCGTAAGACAGTTCACAGGTCTTGTGGGATTTTATCATTCATTTATTGCTGGATTCTCTATTATAGCCGCTCCACTTTACAAGTTGCAAAGGAAAGATGAACTCTTTGTTTGGGGAGGTGCCCAGGATCAGTCATTCAAAAGACTCAAAGCAGCCTTGATTTCTTCACCTGTCCTTAGGTACCCAGATTTTACTAAAACTTTTACATTGGTTACAGATGCTAGTGACATAGGTTTAGGTGCTGCATTTCTTCAAACAGAAGGTCACAGAGATCACGTAATAGCTTATGCTAGGAGGCATAAACGGCAGGCATAAAAGGAGTCGCAAGCCAGCAGCCACCGAGAGCAGACGTGCTCCCAGGAGCTCCCGCCACCTACAGGACCATTCGAGCGTTGGCTCTGCCCACCTCACCCAGGATTGGTGCGCCAGCCAGCCAATCACAGCCGGCCGGCCGCTCAGCTGCCAGGCTCACAACCTGACAGTGCGCCACAAGCTCTCACAGCGTCAAGACACGCCGTGGCATCTGTACAGTGAACCAACCCAGATTTATAGACGCTTACATCAGTACGATGTTCTAATAAAATAACTCTCCTCATCCTTTCCCCCCCCCCCCTTCCCCCCCATTCCCCACCCCTCCTCCCCATTCTCTCCCTGCCTGTACCACAACACACCAAACACACACTCACACAATACACAATGCATAACCTACTAACAGTAGCATTAAGATGTGAATAAGGCTGTCTTTCTAAACTGTTTCTACCTCTTGTATTTCGCCACTCCAAACGATCATTCCCGAGCAGTAGCCAAAACCGGGTTCTTGAAATTCTTGCAGAGGTTTGATCGGGCATCTAACAGCCTTGTAGCAGGCTTAGGCTATCGATAGGTTCAATTACCACCTTGTCTAGTAGCTCTAGTTGCCTAACAACTAGAAGTTAGAGGCCTTGGCCGCACTAACTCCACCATCCACTTAGTCTACCTGGACACTCCACACCCACCCACATAGTATAGCTTAGACTAGGCTGCCTGGCCCCACAAAGCCATGGCGACCAAAGTCAGATTCACAGACGAATCTGGCCGGGCCCGTACTCCAGCACAACTACTTCATGAGATCCATGGGATCACCCAGATTTCATACAAAAATGTGTACAAAATTACGAATGGAGCCATCTTATTGGTACCCAATGCAGACCTTCCCGAACTCCTTTCGACCGACAACCTGAACAAACTAAAGGAGAACAGGATCACTGTCCACCCCCCAGCTGAATTCCAAGCCACACGCACCATCTTTGCTCATAGGGTGCATGACATCATCATGGAGCACACACTGGAAGAAATAACTGATGAAATTGAAAGGAAAAACAGAGAGGTAAAAATACTCAATGCCCATAGATTCACAGTCCAGTCCAACACCAATCAAGTACTGAAGCTTACTCTGGCTTCACCGGAGCAAGCAACACAAGCCTGCACCCAAGGCTTTTCTGCATTTGGCATCAAGGTTGAACCTGACAAAATCTACCCACAGAGGTTCTACAAACTTAAGCAATGCTTCAAATGCTTTAAGTATGATCACTATTCCAGCGCATGCAACAATGGAACCCCCAAGTGCAGCAGGTGCGCGGGGGAACACAACTACAGGGAATGCATAAACCCAACACCCAATTGTGCACTATGCAACGGTGCACACATTGCAATCTCGCATCTATGCCCTCGTAGGAAGGAGGCAATCAAGAAATTGCAAGAAACGGCAGCAGCAGCCCGTCAACGAGCAGCTAATACCGTTCCTGCCCCTCCTCCACCAAGAAATCCCTGGGGTAACCCCAACCAACAACAGGCCCAGTCGGTTGCTCAAGGGGGTCACCAAAGCAACCAACAACCCCATAACCTCATGGTCATACCTGAACCAACTCAGAACCATACACAACAGGCTTCAGCACCTAACTCTCTTGCACCAAACCCCGACCCTAAATCCAGCCTAGGGGCTGAACTCCTAACATTTGCTCAAATCCAATTTCCAGACAACCCTGTGAAGCTCCTAGGTTTCTGGAACTCTCTAAGGAAGGACAATGGCCTGCCCCCTGTCCACATGTCCCCAGACTCGCTTGCATACCTGTCTCCTAACACCACAACAACTGCTGGTCAGGCACAAGCACAACCCAGCAAACCCAACCCTAGTACCCCCGCCCCCAGGCCTCTACCAACGCCCAGGAGACTCCAAACTCCCAGATCTTTACCGGCCCCTCCACCTCTGCAATCTGGCAAACACCCAAGTCCTCCATCCCTCCAGCATTCTCAAACGGGTTTATGCTCCAAGCCATCACAAACTCCCTTGCCATAAGGAACCCTAGACACACTAGGCGCATTGCACAACGCAGTTCCACAAACCGCCCTTACAAGAGAACCAGGCCCGACTCTCACAGCCAAAGCTCATCCCCTGAGCTCAGGGAAAGGGCAACTAGCCCCCCCAATCCTCCTTCAGCGAGCGACTCTAGCACCACTGATGTGGATATCGTAAACAGCAGTGACTCCGAAGACCCCACATCGGCACTGCAACGTGCAGGAATCCCCAACCAATACCCTGCAGGAACCGGGAACAAGATCCCTGGCTCAGGGAATTTACCCCTCACTTCAACAAATAGTAGTAACCAAACCGAACTTAATAACACTGGCGCTCGAGCCAAACAATCACATACGTCTCATAACCAATAATGGGGATCACAATCCTTCAGGTGAACATCAAACATTACTTCAATAACAGATACCTCCTCACTCTGGAAGTAGCCAGACTTAACCCAGATGTTATCTTACTTAATGAAACAGCTGTTAGACAGGATCAACCCAACATGCAATAAACATCATCTTCGACGCAGTAAGCTCAATTCGCAAGCAAAAACAAGTAGCCTTGATTGCGACTAGGGATGTACACAAGGCCTTCGACAGCCTTTGGCATGATGGTCTTGTGTACAAATTAGCAGACTTACCAGCGCAAAACTGGACCCTCCTCAGGCTGGTCAGAAATTTTCTAAAGAATAGGCAAGTTACCCCAACTTCAAGGCGAAAGAGGCCGCAGCCTTCACCCCAACAGCTGGAGTCCCCCAAGGGTCATGCTTGAGCCCCGTTCTCTTCAACATTTGTGAACGACCTGCCCCAGCCAGAGTATAGGGACACCATCATCGTGCAATTTGCGGACGACGTAACACATGTAATAACATCCAACCCAATCAGCCAAGCGGCCAAGCATGCAACTGTAACCTGCAAGGCAAACGTAGAACTAGCCAGGACTGCTAACTGG
>WNGS01007214.1:5944-24816 GCA_020271785.1 Procambarus virginalis
TCGGTGTTCGGCAGTAGGCTGCTCCATTATAAACTATCTTTGTTTCAAATGTTTCCATTTGTTTTGTATTTGTCTTTACGTCTCAATATGGCGCAGCCTACCTTACATATACACTCAATAAACCATTATGAATTTTTCATTTCTTCAAATGTGTTCAATATTTATTTTCATTTGTCTTATTGTGGAAAGGTTCGTTCGGTGGTCGGCAGGTAGGCTGCTCCATGTTTCTTACATACAAAAAACGTAAATAATAAAAAATGAAGAATTTCAAAAACCAGTACAAATGTCAAAAAGGTTTGTTCGGTGGTCTACAGGTCGGCTGCTTTATGTTTCTTAAATAAAAAAACGAAAAATAAAAGAACTGTTGAAACAATTTGAAAAATGAACAAATGCCATAAAGGTTCGTTCAGTGTTTGTCGGGTAGGCTGCTCCATTATAGAGACGGAAGTGACAAATACAAAACAAATGGAACAGATTTGAAACAAAGAAAGATTGTCATAAAGGAGCAGCCTACCCAAACAAACCTGAACGAACCTTTGCTATAACGAATATGAAAGACTAGGGCTGCTGGCTGGGTTAGTACTGCGTGAGCAACCATTTGTGGCACACGTGCCTCTGGCTCTCAAACACCTGTCCGACACGGTGTTGAAAGACTGCGCTCAGTCGGTGCAATTCAGACCCTATTGTTTGAAGAACATAAGGGTCATAACATTGGTGAAGCTAGGCACAATAAGGGCTTAACACAACGGTCGGATGCCAGTGATACAGCACCTATGAGAAGGATACAGCGAGCGTATCCAGTTGTAGCTTTGAGCGCCACCCTTGCCATCTCCAATTTATATAGATGATACATAGATTATCGTTTTCTGCGTTCAGTGATGATGCATCTGATACAAGTAGCATAGATGAACAGTGTTAGCGGCTTCCATGGTGTGTGTTGTCCATAGATATTTTCAAGAATACCTGAATCTCTTCCTGACTGATGGACACTCTTTGAGGCTAGCTGAATCTCTTCCTGACTGATGAACACTCTTTGATGCTAGCTGAATCTCTTCCTGTGTGGGACCTTACAAAGCGATCTTTTCAAGACTACCTTACAAATTGAGCTTTTCCTATAATCGTTTCAATACTACCTTATGCTTTACAAGCTTAGCTACATACCACCTACAAGTACTAAAGCCAAGGGTGCACGCGAGTGCGTTATTTGCAAGCACACAGAACGATGAAACAGGAAACGAAAATCTATCTGTAGCTGGTGCAAGGAGAGCAAAGTCGCGCTGTGTACCATGACTACTTCGTTTACTATTACGCACCTCCAAAGTACTGGTAATTACCTAAGTGTAATTACCTAAGTGTAGTTACAGGATGAGAGCTACGCTCGTGGTGTCCCGTCTTCCCAGCACTCTTTGTCATATAACGCTTTGAAACTACTGACGGTCTTGGCCTCCACCACCTTCTCCCCAACTTGTTCCAACCGTCTACCACTCTGTTTGCGAAAGTGAATTTTCTTATATTTCTTCGGCATCTGTGTTTAGCAGTTTATATCTATGACCTCTTGTTCTTGAAGTTCCAGGTCTCAGGAAATCTTCCTGTCGATTTTATCAATTCCTGTTACTATTTTGTATGTAGTGATCATATCACCTCTTTTTCTTCTGTCTTCTAGTTTGGCATATTTAATGCTTCTCTAACCTTTCCTCGTAGCTCTTACCCTTCAGTTCTGGGAGCCACTTAGTAGCATGTCTTTGCACCTTTTCCAGTTTGTTGATGTGCTTCTTAAGATATGGGCACCAAACAACAGCTGCATATTCTAGCTTTGGCCTAACAAAAGTCATGAACAATTTCTTTAGTATATCCCATCCATGTATTTAAAAGCAATTCTGAAGTTAGAAAGCATAGCATAGGCTCCTTGCACAATATTCTTTATGTGGTCTTCAGGTGATAGTTTTCTATCTAGAACCACCCTAGATCTCTTTCTTTATCAGAGTTCTTTAAAGATTTCTCACATAATATATAGGTTGTGTGGGGTCTATGTTCTCCTATTCCACATTCCATAACATGACATTATTAACATTAAATTCCATTTGCCAAGTGGTGCTCCATATACTTATTTATCCAGGTCTTCTTGAAGGGCATGACAATCATCTAAATTTCTTATCCTTCCTATTATCTTAGCATCATCAGCAAACATGTTCATATAATTCTGTATACCAACTGGTAGATCATTTATGTAGACAATAAACATCACTGGTGCAAGAACTGAACCCTGTGGTACTCCACTTGTGACATTTCTCCAGTCCGATACATTGCCTCTGATCACAGCCCTCATTTTTCTATCAGTCAGCGTGTAATACAGTGTGTTACTGTGTAAATAGTATGTGAAACTGTACATATTGTAATATTAGTGCATTTTTACCACGTAATATTGTGACAATAAACATTTATTGTGGACACATTATTGACACATGTATCACAGTTCCATGGAAATTATGAACATTCTACTATATACATATTGTAAAGGTCACAAATATGCATCATATACGATAAAGGAAACAAATAAAACCGCATTGGAATACATAGAAAAATATTGAAAATATATTTGTGGCTACACGCGGTGCTTGAATGGCCTGCACGACCGTGTCTGGGAGCTTCACACACGGGCGACCAGCCCCTGATGACGTCACAGCGCACCTTGTCCACGCCCTCACAGCCAAGTAAGTGGAATTTGGTAATTATTTTTTACATAGACATGTTCAGGGAAGGTAATTTATCATTTTAAAAAAAAATGATATTTTTGGGAACATTTGATGTCATGCACACTGGGGAATTTCACAATAAACACAGTGCATCACACTGGTTACATGGGGACACTCGTTTTGTATGACGTCCGTTTCACATGACGAACATGGAACGGATTAATTCGTTACGCAAGGTACCACTGTATATATATATATATATATATATATATATATATATATATATATATATATATATATATATATATATATATATATATATATATGTCTCATTGAATATGACCGCATATTCTGTATTTACTATCTTCTGATTTAGGGCTTCTATCCCTCTAACTATTTTCTTAGCATCAGGGTTTAGCTGAAATAGGAGTTCTCCAAAACTCATTTTCGTAATTTCCGGAAGAAAAGATGTGAATTACTATAGAATGTATTACACTTATTTAAACAATTTGCACAACGTTTCGAACCTCCATGGTTCATTCTCAAGTGAGGAAATGTTACGATGTGGTTTGATTATATACCCGCACTGGGTCAGGTGATAAGACAATAAAGTGAAAACATAGGGGATACATAAGGGATAAATGGGGTGAAACATATGAACATAAGAATAGAGGTAACCGCAGAAGGCCTATTGGCCATACGAGGCAGCTGGCATCTACATACAAAGATTAATCCAGTGTAATTGGCCTGTTATGTTGAACATTGTCTTCTGTGTTGGCATCGTTATGTTCTGGTCTTGTCCTTACTCTCATTGTGGAAGAGTAAATAGTTCCGTGATTTGGGTGTTCATGGTAGGTTGTTCTGTTCTTATGTGAATTGCTTCAAGAATTTGTAATCTTCTTGCATCTTGGGTTCTGTCTATTATGCATGTATTTTTGTTCAACATTTCTCTTGTTAGGGTGATGTCATGGGCTTGTCTCATGTGATTCCTAGGGGCACCGGATTGAAGATGGCATGTCAAACGCCTCGTCAGCTTGGTCGACGTCATACCTATGTACTTAGATTGAAGGTTACATCCTTCGTGGGGGCAAGTATACATGTATACAACGCTTGACTGCTGTAGAGGGTTCTCTGTCGGCTTCGGGCTGTTTTTGATAAGGAGTTCGGAAGTCTTCTTGGTTTTATAGAATATTATCAGGTTTATGTTTTGGTTAGGAGTAGTGCTTTTACTCCTTTACGGATTATTTCTTTCATTATTCTTTCCTCTTTTATATGTTCACTGTGCATGGTTGATCTTCACCCGGAATTACGAAAATGAGTTTTGGAGAACTCCTATTTCAGCTAAGCCCTGATGCTAAGAAAATAGTTAGAGGGATAGAAGCCCTAAATCAGAAGATAGTAAATACAGAATATGCGGTCATATTCAATGAGACATGTTTAAAAGAAAACCTGCTGCCAGAATACACCAATATATATATATATATATATATTATATATATATATATATATATATATATATATATATATATATATATAATATATATATATATACAGTGGCACCTTGACTTATGATAGTTTCGAGTTACGATGTAAATCTTGAACACTCAAGAAGTCAACACCAGCAATCAACAGCCAATTAACGCACAACTATATTCTACCCACTTCAAGACTCCGCTCCAATATAGAAACATCAAGAAATATGGGCCAATAGGCCTTCTGCAGTTCTATTGGGACCCGACTTCTACTACACATTATTCCGTTTTGTGTTTTGTTCTGTTTTCACCCCACTAATGTATTACATCACCTCACCCAAATGCAGGTATAAGAGCCAATGTTTGTTTCATAAAGCATAAGTTGTGTAGATAAACTAAAGTCTTTGAAAATGTAATAAGTTTTACGAAACGCGCTCAAGTGTCGCGTCAGACTAGAAATAAAAATGAATTTTGGAGAATTGATTTTTCATTTACCGTCACCAGTAAAAAGAAACATAAGGAAAATAGAGAAAATTCGTGTTAGAATTATTAATCTTACTTTTTCGGTCATATTTAATAATATATGTCTACAGGAAAGACTACTACCAAAATATACCAATATTAAAACGCACGACCCAGCAGCAAGGAATCAAGCCTTCACGATAAAATATCGCCAAGATCTGATTCGTAATCAGGTATACAAGGCAGAAAATGAAATCAAAGACAACAAAACGCAACTACTTCATGCTACAAACGAATGGAGAAACAGCAACATCGACGAAAGTCTCCGTACCCGCATCGAACAACACATCGACATCCTCACAGACCGACATCACCTCAGCACGGAAACAAGGATAATCAAGAAACTCACAACATTATATGGAGGACCTATGGCAATTCAACGACCAAGAGACGGCTTCCTGAACCTTGCAGGAATCAACCTCACTGAGGACCAAGTCACTCTCCTAAATCTGGGTATAAACTGTCACGTTATGTCCAGACCAAGTGCGTTAGCCCGGAAAGTGGAGTTGGAGATCCTGTTGGACGACATATTTGACCTCGAAGCACAAAAGAAGGTCACCACCAATGACACCTTACAAGCAGAACTTATTGCAGAAGGAGGAAAGAATCGAGGCAACTACAGAAGCACCATACTGACCCCCGAGCTCAAAGCGGCAGCTAAGAGCCTTCGTGAGAACAAGGAGATAGTTATCAGGAGAGGCGACAAGTCGCCAATATACGTCATCCTTAAGAAAGACGAATATCTGGCGAAAATGAACCTCATACTCTCTGACCAAACTAAATTCCAAAGGGTAACGAAGGACACTACAGCCGAATTGAAAGCAAAGGTCAACAAATTGATTGAAACTGTGAATGCCAAGAAATCCGGACTCCACCTGCCAAAGATTATTGGGGAATATAAACCTGGATATGCGTATGGAAATGTCAAGACGCATAAGCCTGGAAACCCACTTCGGCCAATCATCAGCCAGATACCCACACCCACGTACAGACTGGCGAAACGACTCAACGGCTTACTGACTCCTTATGTCCCTTGCGCCTTCAGCCTGAAGTCCCCGAAGGAATTTGTTGACTTACTGCGGGGAACACAGGCAACAGGGATAAGAGCCTCGTTGGACGTAGAATCACTGTTTACCAATGTACCTGTGGATGAAACAATCGGGATGATAATGGACCGAGTGTATCGTGATCCGGCCTGTACTCCTCTTGACATACCAGAAAATATCCTGAGGAAACTACTCCAAGCTTGTACTAAGGAGGCACCCTTCTTGAGCCCGGATGGGCACATGTATAAGCAAGTAGATGGGGTCGCCATGGGTTCTCCCCTAGGTGTCCTGTTTGCGAACTTCTACATGGGTACTATCGAGAAAAAAGTCTTAGTCGACTTGAACTTGAAACCGGCCATATACTGCAGGTATGTTGACAACATTTTTACACAGGTACCTGATGTCAGACATCTGCAGGAGCTGAAAGAGGCGTTTGAACAGAGTTCTGGGTTGCGTTTCACTTACGAGATGGAGAAGGATGGGAAGCTACCCTTTCTAGATGTAACAGTCATGGAAAGGAGCGGAGGTTTCCACACTGCAGTTTACACTAAGGAAACAAACATAGGAATGTGCCTAAATGCCAACAGTGACTGCACAGACAGGTACAAAAGAAGTGTTGTTAACGCTTATGTCGACCGTGCTCTCAGCCACAGCTCAGAATGGAAGCAAGTCGACGAAGAACTCTGTAGGGTAAGGCAGGTCCTAGTCAACAACGGCTTCTCCAATGGTTTCATTGAAGACATCATAAGAAGGAAAGTGAAACGCCATGCAACCTGTGAAGAGACAACTAATACAACACCTATACCCCCTATTAGACTATTTTACAGGAACTTCTTCTCCACAGCTCATAAAACGGAGGAAAGGGTCCTGAAAGATATTGTTAATAGAAACGTTATCCCTACAGACAAAAATCAGACGATACAATATATATATATATATACCAATATATATATATACATATATATATTGCTTGGCTTGTTATTTCAGGCTTGTTCGCATATATATAATATATATATATATATATATATATATATATATATATATATATATATATATATATATATATATATATATATATATATGCGAACAAACCTGAATGGTCCCCAGGACTATATGCGAATGAAAACTCACACCCCAGAAGTGACTCGAACCCATACTCCCAGGAGCAACGCAACTGGTATGTACAAGACGCCTTAAACCACTTGACCATCACGACCGGACATAATGAGGTGATAGCCGAAGCTATTTGAACCACCTCACCGCCGGCACTCGGATGGTTATCTTGGGCATAGCATTTTATCAAATCACCTCATTCTTTGGGGCACACATGAGGAACACAAATGCGAACAAGCCTGAATGGTCCCCAGGACTATATACAACTGAAAAATTACACCCCAGAAGAGACTCGAACCCTAAGTTGACCTACTTTCTGAGATGTTCTCCATCCTACAGCAGCCCTAAGTTAAATGTGTATGACACCCTTCTGAGGTCCATGCTGGTGAAAGTCCTGAACCTGCCATTGGACGACTCTCAGTGGGAGCAAGCAACCGTTCCTGTAAGACTTGGCGGCCTTGGTGTCTGCACAGCCTCCGAAATTGCTCTACCAGCCTTCCTTTCCTCCTCCCACGCATCGCACGACCTCGTCAGAGATATCTTACCTGCAACCCTGAGAGATTTAGCAGGAATACACGATCCTGCTTTCATTGAATGTTCAAATCAGTGGGATGTTCTTGCTGCCCCAGCAACCATTATAGAGCCAACAAAACAACACAAACAGTCCGGCTGGGACCACCCTCTAGTGGAAAAAGTAGCTGATGCCATGCTCAGCGTCGCAACATCAGACAAGGAGAAAGCCCGCCTCAGAGCAGTGCGTGCCCTCCATGCAGGAGACTTCCTCCTGGCAGTACCCATGTCAGCAATGGACACGCGTCTAGTTCCAGAATCCCTTCGTGCAGCAGTGGCCCTCCGCCTTGGTGCCCCAATTCACACTGAATACAAGTGTATTTGCAACAGGGTGGTAGGAGACCCATACGGACTGCATGGGTTGCATTGTGGAAGCACAACGGGCTGGCATGTAAGACACAACGAGGTCAATGACATCATCAAGAGAAGCCTCGTCTCAGCTAAGTGCCCAGCGGAGAGAGAACCTCGCATCCTAGGGGTCCAAAACCCGGATTTCCCCACACTTCGCCCTGATGGCATCACCATATACTCATGGAAGGAGAGTAAACAGTTGGTGTGGGACTACACATGTGTATCCACCCTGGCTGACACCTATGTACACTTCGGAGCTGATCAAGCAGGTGGGGTGGCCAACCACAGGGAAACAGCAAAATCTCTCAAATACAGGCGACTGGCAGGTCAATACCTCTTTGTTTCCATAGCGTCTGAGACGCATGGCCCCTGGGGCAAGAGTGCCTTGGGATTTCTCAAGGAATTGGGTTCCAAGCTCATTGACGTCACCAGAGACCCAAGGGCTTGCAGTTTTTTGTTTCAGCGCCTCAGTGTGGCGATCCAGAGGGGAAATGCTTGCTGCGTCCTCGGTTCCTGTCCGGAAGCGGAGGAGCTTCAAGAGATCCATAACCCTTAGGCATTTGTCTTGTATGTTTTGTAACCTTTAAATACACAATAAAGCATAAAAAAAAGGAAGGGGGTGGTAGGAGAAAAGCACACAGAAACTGTGTTGGAGGAGACCTACATTCCCTCCATTGCATTATGTGTGATTTCCTCTGAGGCTATGGGTCCCCCTTCTTCCAGCCAGAGGTGGTACTCCCTTCCATGATATATATCATATATATAATATATATATATTATATATATATATATATATATATATATATATATATATATATATATATATATATATATATATATATATATATATATATATATATATATATATATAATATATATATATTAGGGGTACCACCTCTGGTGCAATTGCAGGGACCCACATCCTCGAAGAAGAAAACAAAGAGCATTCAGAGAAGATCTTGTGGATTCTCACTGAATACTTAATTCTTTTCCTCTCCTACCACCCCTATTATTTTTTGTATGTTTTGTTTTATTTTATTGCAATGCTACAGTTTACAGAGAAACACACACACACACACAAATATATAAAATTAAACAATCAGCGTTCGAAGACCTCGTCCAGCTCCTCGGAGGTTGGGTGCGTACCCAGGATACAGCACGCATTTCCCCTCTGTACTGCGACACTGAGGCGCTGGAATAGGAAACTGGCTGCTCGTGGGTCTCTAGTTTTCCCAATGAGTTCCTCACCAACCTCCTTTAAAAACTTGAGTGCACATTTACCCCAGGCACCCAGAGTCTCTGAGCCTATCGGCACGAACCTGTAACAACGTTCTAGGTCTCTGTACTTGTGGATTTTCTGGGTCTCCCTGAAGGTGGCTGCCCCACCTCCCTCCGCTGAGCTGTAACGTAAATAGGTATCAGCCAATGTATGATGCACAGTTAATCCCATACGACCTGTTTACCTTCCCTCCATGGCTGCAGGGTGACTCCATCTGGGCGTTTTTGGCTGTTGTCAGGTCTGCACAACTGGGTTCCCTTTGTGCTGGACACCCAGCTGTAGCCAAACTTCTCTTGATGATGTCATTGACTGCCTCATGTCTGGCAATCTTTCCCTGTGTCTTATGACAGATGAGACCATGGCTGCCGTATTGGTCTGTTATATATATATATATATATATATATATATATATATATATATATATATATATATATATATATATATATATATATATAATTGGTTACCACCTCTGGTGCAATTGCAGGGACCATCCTCGAAGAAAAAACAAGAGCATTCAGAGAAGATCTTGTGGATTCTCACGATACTTATATTCTTTCCTCTCCTACCACCCCTATTATTTTTTTTGTTTTGTCAATTATTTTTTTGTATTATTATTTTTGTTGTTTGGGATATATATATATATATATATATATATTTATATATATATATATATATATATATATATATATATAATATATATATATTATATATATATATATATATATATATATATCAGACCAATATTATATATATATATATATATATATTATATATATATATATATATATATATATATATATATATATATATATATATATATATAAAGTTGTGAGGGTACCACCTTTCGTGAAATGTGGGGACCCATAGCCTCGGAGAAGAAATTAAAGAGTTTCCAGTGAAAACCTAGTGGATTCTTACTGAAGACTTTAATATTTTCTTCTACCACTTCCATTCTTTTATATATAAACATATATGTTTGTTTTATTTAAGCTGTGTTACAAAAAATGAGTTACAAATTGGGTACAAAGATGATTATCATAAGTTGTTGAGTTCCTCCAGCTCCTCAGATGGCGGGCAGGATCCCCTAATGCCGTGTGCATTTCCCCTCTGTATCGCCACACTGAGGCGCTGTAAAAGGAAGCTGGCAGCTCTAGGGTCTCTTGTTGTTTCAATTAGCATAGTCCCAGTTTCTTAAAAAAAAAAAAACTGGTGGCACTTTTACCTCAGGCGCCGAGTGTCTCGGAAGCAATTGGGGCAAAATTGTAGTGGTGATCCAGTTCTCTGTATTTACGGGATTTGGCTGATTCCCTATGAGTGGCAGCGCCACCTGGTAGTGTATCACTGAAGTCAATGTAGGTGTTAACCAGGGTTGATACGCATGTGTTGTCCCACGCCAACTGCTTGCTTTTTTTATCTAGGGGTTCACTGTGATACCATCTGGGCGACCAATAAGAGATTCAGAGTTATAGGGCGTTAGGTAACGGGGCTCTCTCTCAACTGGGCCTCCAGCTGTGGTGAGGCTACTCCTAATGATGTCGTTAACTTCACTGTGCCTCGAGTGCCACCACCCTGTACTTTGGCAGAGTAGGCCATGGTGGCCGTACCTGTCGGCCACCACCTCTCCGCAAAAACACTTATATATGGTGTAGGTTGGGGCAACAAGGCGGTGGGCTACAGCAATTCAGAGGACGTGTGGTGTGAGACGCGTGCCAGTTGACGACATTGGAGTTGCTAACAGGAAACCCTGCATGTGGGGCTGCTACTGCTGTGAGGCGAGCAATGTCGTGTTGTGTTGTTGCAGCACCCAGGCACTCTGCAGCAGCTCGGTCTACAATGGGGCCATCCCAGCTGGATTGCTTGTGGGCCTTTGAGGATGGTGGTTGAGGTGACGGGCCTGCACGAGAGGCCCACTAGGTGGCACAGCGTATAAAATTGGGATCATGTACACCTGCCAACTGATCTAAATAGGCAGGTAGAAATTCCTTCACAAGGTCGTCGGATGCCGAGGAGGAGGAGGATAGGAAGGCTGGTACGGTAATTTGCGTTGCTGTTCGACCCTTGAGGCCCCGAAGTCTTACTGGAAGAGAGGCTTGTTTCCACTGTAGGTCATCAAGAGAGAGGTTGAAGGCTTTTTCTAACATTGATTTCAGTAACAGGTCAAACTCGCCTAGATTTTGGCTCCTGTAGGATGATGAACACCTCAGAATATAGGATAACCTGGGGAGGGACAGATATCTGGTGATGTCCTCATCACCAGATGAAGGATATTCTCAATGATCATCTTGTATATCTGACAATGATAAAACCATGTTACTCTCTTCTCAAGTCAGTATGGTTAGATAACAACTAGTGAAGCAGGATATCATAAATTATTATACTATTTATCGGGCGTAGCATGGTGTTGCTGATGCCTTAAACTTGCATAAGATAGCGAATGGTGGTGTTCAGAGTGTCTGTGAAGGTCACCGTTAACTGACGATATCAACGATGTTCCTCATGCCTCCATCAGCCATTCTCAAATATCATCAGTTACATACCATTAATGGTTATCTTGGTTGAATTGTGATAACAACAATGTTTCTCTTTCCTCGAGCAAGTATTGCCAACATTTTATTGACAAACTTGTATGGCATACGATGCCTATAAAGGTTATATTGGTTAACTGACGATGGCAAGACTGGAGCTATTGGTTCACCCCAGTAAAGTATTTTCTTATGTACATAATAATAATTAAATTAATAAATAATAAACAATTATTATTTAATAATAAAGTCCCAGTAGTGCTCTTCTTATGTGAATAATAATAATAATAATAATAATAATAATAATAATAATAATAATAATAATAATATTTATTAGGGGGAAAAGCACATACAAAATGGTATACGAGAAGAATGTTGGATCTCTAGGTAGGACAAGTATATACTATGCCTCAAGCCACTAATGCACTCAGTGTTTCGGGCCGGACAATAGCACCACTGTCGCTCTCGTCACAAGTAATACATTGTCAAATAAGAACTGTTCAGATGTCGGATATTTTAATGGTGATCTATTCTTAAAAAAATTAACATGATCTTCTTTCTTAAATTTAGGGTCGAAAATAATTTTGCATACTATTTGGAATCTGTACAATCTATAAGTATATAAAAATGTTCATCTAGAACAGATTATTTCAATATTTACATAAAGTACAGGAATCGTGACGGTTTATGCATAATAACAATTGTGGTATTTGTTGGCAGGCGGGACAGCCCTTCACAAGGCAGCCGCAGGTGGTCACGACAACACTGTGAAGGTCCTCCTCGACGCTGGAGCAGACGTCAACGCTGCAGATGAGTATGGTAAGGATCACATTTATGCATCCCAACATTATATAACACTGATGTCTTACAACACACCACAATTTGTATGTGTCAAAATGCAATATTTATATTTTATAATTATACCATATGAGAGAATGTCTGTCTGTTCAAAGTTGGGGGCCAAACCTTTCATATAAAAAATAGTTTTATAGTAATCTGCCACATTATTCATTAATTTGGGAAAATTGACATAAAATTCCAGCTGTGAATAATTTGTCTGTACTCACATCAAACAGACAATTCTCCCACAGCGTCAAAAGTTTCTCAAGCAAACTGCTGTATACCAGAGTAAGGGTAACTATTGTTTTTTAGTTCTTCACACCACTGAGCTGCTCTCACTGCCGACTACCCACACATAAGACTATTGTAAGACAGAGAGAAAGAGAGACAGAGAGACAGAAAAATATAAAGACAGAGACACACAGAAACTCAGAAACAGAAACACAGCTAGAGACAGATAGACAGAGAGAGGCAGAGATAAAGATAGAGGAAGAGAATGAGACAGACAGTAGATAAAGGGATGGATGGATAGATGAAGAGGTGGATTAATAAATAGATAAGTCGTAGTAGCCGTCATGAGGGTTCTAACCAATGTGCTGTGAGTTACCTGGCACACGTTCCAGACGACTAGGCCACGACATGGTCAAAACAATTGCAACCTTGGGTACTACTGCACCCTCTAGGACTCCGGAGCCTTCCATTGAAGCCGATCCAGGGTGTCAGACAATCCACCACATGCACTCTGGCTCAGTCATCTTGGAATGTTCTACCTCTGAGGCTCTTCCTTTAATACACAGAGAGTATTCACACTCTCGTGATATGTCAATGAGAAAATCTGTAGGAGTCGTGACGAGGGTTCGAACCTATGTGCTGGGTGTTCCCAGGCCCACACTCTGTGTGTGTTGATAGAGGAGTATCCTGATAGCTGAGCCACAGTGCATGGGGGGGGGGGATTGTGTGAAACCATTGGTTCGGGTTCATTGGAAGTCTCTAGATGTAGGAGCATCAAAATGCTCTTACATCTGGCAAGGACGTATTCGCCCGCCATTTGCAATTTGAGGAGCAATCCTGTGTATAAACTTACCAAAAAATTAACATTCATTCTTTATCCAAACTAATCTAAAAACTATAAATTAAATATCACTTATCCAACGTATAATCCAACACATTCAGGGCCTATCACACCTAAAATACATACATAAGTGAAGAGTCCCTACATCATCTGTATGTCAACAAAGGCCATTCAATCCCGGTCCATCTGCCACAGTCAGATGGACCCAGGATCCATCTGGACCCAGGATCCATCTGGACCCAGGATCCATCTGAACCCAGGATCCATCTGGACCGAGGACCCATCTGGACCCAGGATCCATCTGGACCGAGGACCCATCTGGACCCAGGATCCATCTGGACCGAGGACCCATCTGGACCCAGGATCCATCTGGACACAGGACCCATCTGGACCCAGGACCCATCTGGACCCAGGATCCATCTGGACCCAGGATCCATCTGGACCCAGGATCCATCTGGACCCAGGATCCATCTGGACCTAGGATCCATCTGGACCCAGGATCCATCTGGACCCAGGATCCATCTGGACCTAGGATCCATCTGGACCCAGGATCCATCTGGACCCAGGATCCATCTGGACCCAGAGTCGTAACATCCTCTCACTGTTGACACCCAACACACAGACAATTATATTTCTCATCAGAGTTCTCTCTGATGAACAGATAGACAGATACAGAGAAGCAGAGATAAAGATATCTAAAGACAGAGACTAACAACAGATTAATGGATGGATAGATGGCTGGAAACATGAATAGAGAGATAAGTGGATTGATAGATGTATGGATGCATTGATTGCTGGATGTTTAGGTACAATGTTGGATAGACGAATATATAGATTGATAGTTAAATGAGCAGATATTTGGTTGAATTAATGGATACAAAGTTGATTAGGTGCATGGATAGATAGATGAAAAGAAAGCAAGATGTAGGTATAGTTAGATAGATGGATAGAAAGCAAGATGAATAGATTTATGGATAGTTGGCTGCATTGATGGATGGATAAATGGCTGCACAGGTGGAGTGAAAGATGGATGGAAAGATGGATAGATGTGAATAGAAAAATGGACAGAGAGGGCAGATGAATGGATAGATGTATGGATAGATGGATAGCCTCATGCGGTTTCGTTTAAGATACCTCGCAGTGCGAGCTAGTCCTGTGACCTGCAGGTCTGAAGGCAGTTTATCAACTACTACCGCTTGTATTGGACTAGTAGAAGATCCAAGTCTCACTAATACCTTGACTACTTGGTATTCACGAGGTCCACTATTAGTCAAGAACCCAGAAATGTTCAGTCTCACACTTTTGGCAGGTTTTAATTTTAACTGCTCCACTAATTGTTGCGTGATAAAGGTTTTCTGTGATCCCTGATCAAAGAGACCTCTAGTGTTGACTCTAGATTTCTTGTCTATTAGTTTAAGTTGAGCTGTAGGCAGAGTGGTATTATTGCCTGCCTCAGTAGCAAGTACACTTATTTCCTGATGTACTTTGCAATATTGTACCGTGGTAGAATTCATAGAATTCTTCCCAGGTGTCACAGATTGGGTAGAAATTGTTCTACATAAGGCATAATGATGTACACCTTTGTGGCATCTACTGCATAAACGTAGCTGCACAACACATTTACTGGGTTCATGAGAACCCATGCACTTGGTGCATCTGTGTAATTCTTGAAGTTGTTTAATCCTGGTGTTAAAGTTAGGATAAACCGTACATTTGTAGGTGAGATGTTCTTGATCGCAGAACAAGCACCTTCTCTCTCTGACTGAATTTGTCCCTTTAGTAGACACATCAGTTGCAGTGTCAGAGGGAGATACAGTATAAGTACCTACACTACTACTCCCCTTTCCAGTGGATGGAGTAGTCTTAGGCTTAGATTTATTGGATTTATTCAAAGTCAATTTAGGTTTGACTGAGATGTCAATGTTAGGTAATTTAGACTCAGGTTTAATCTTATCATGAGTCTTCAACCTGTTAACTGTTATTCTCAGCCCCTCGAATATTTGCTCGAGAGTGAGAAACTCAGTTTTATAATGTGAACATATTTCTGCTAGGATAATTTGAGGTAATTTCCTCTGCAAAAGTAACTTGATTGACCATTCTGAAGCTGGTACATCAACTTTAGTACCTAAGGCCTTCACTAGAGACTCTGCTTCTAGCCTGAAGCTTTGAAGTGAGTCTGGTCTGTTACTTGGTGCATTCAGATCTAGCAATTGGTAATAAAGGTTAGCTATACTTAACTCCTGATTGCAATAATTCAACTTCAGCAGTTTGATAGCTTCCACATAATTACTCTCAGTGAGAGCTAAGTTATTTATAACCTTTTTAGCTTCCCCTTTGAGAAGACTAATCAGGTATGAAAATTTAGAAATTGGGTCAAGATAAGACCTGTTATGGATATGAACTTCAAATGAAGTCCAAAATGTGTCCCAATTTTCTTCATCCAGCCCTGCAAATGTAGGTAAGTCTAAAGTAGGTAGACGAACCTCAGGTAATTGATTACTGGATTGAGACATAGTAGAATTTGTATTGGGTTGATGGTTTACTATACTGGATAGTACATCAAATTTATCTTGAGTCTCATCTTCGTGTTGTGAAATATTTGCTACAATTTGATCTAATTCCTCTAGATCAGTTTCAGTAGCATTCAGTGAGTTAAGATAAGACTGACTTGCTGATTTAACTTGATCAAACTTAAGATTAGCTACTCTCACTGATGATTCTAGTAGATAGTAATCAATGGGAGTTGCCTTGGACAAATCATCAGACTTATTGATTAGTCTAGTTAAATGGCCTTTGAGGCCAATATAGGTTCTCCTTAATTGCTCAGGAGTAGCCATGTTAGCTTTAAGTCCAAATTTCATAGGACTTGATTGAATATTACTAATGAAGCTGGGAAATTTGTTCATTAGTTGATAATTAATATTGAGTATAGCCTGAGTTCTGGCTAAATTAAACTCTACCTCACTTTGAGGTTAAATGTCCCTACCTAACAAGTATATAGCTAAAGATTTTGAGTGGTGTCTGCATGTCACCATTAACTTTCGTCCGGCTAGCCCATCATTATCACCATTAGATGTAATGGTGATCATACAGCAACACTCAAAACCACACACAAAAATAATGAATACACAAATAATTGATATGGGTACACTCTAATCAGAGTTACTGTAATGTTGAATCCCACCCTTGCTAGGGTCAGCACAAAATGTATAATGTATGTACTACTCATTAGTACAGGACTAATTGTAAGAATTTCTTGGGTTGTATCCAGTTCTAAGAGACCAAAATGTTGTTTTGGTTTCTGAGAACAGATACAGTTTAATGGTAATTGGTATGTAACCAGTTCGATAAGACCAAAATGTTGTTTCAGTCTGAGAACTGATATAGATTAATTGATTAGTATCATCCGGTTCGAAAAGGACCAAAATGTTGTTTTGGTGCTTGAGAACCGATATAGTGAAATATTAATTGGCATCCGGTTCGAAGAGACCAAAATGTTGTTTTGGTGCTCGAGAACCGATATAGTTAATATTAATTGGTATCCGGTTCGAAGAGACCAAAATGTTGGGTATCTGGGGCTTGAACTCAGAAAATAAATTGTTTAATTGTTATATTAAAATTAATCGAAGGACCACCCGCTTTTGAGAAAAGAGGGAAAACAAATAAAATTGATCATTAGAATGACACCAGAGAACCAGTGTCTATGGAAAACATTCAATGGATATTCACTTGAAAATAATGAAGACTGTAATTATTAATTAAAGTCAAAGCCTCAAATATCAACATTGGGGGGTTATTTCTAGAAATTCATATATATCTAGGAACCAGTGTGGTTCGTCACTAGTTCATTATGCATTGGTATTATGGTAAATCTAACTACAACATATGTAAATATATGGTAATCAAATTATATTCATTTCAGATCATATTATAGAAGCAATAATTAAATTGAATAAATTTATAAGAAAAAATGGGTCTTAGCTGTAAGACGATTTCTAACGCCAGTTCATCACTCGTCCTCGTGATCACAGAATCCCCATAGATAAATGACTCGAGGTAAATAACACGATGGATGACAATCTTGCTGGCGTCTCAAATACACGCTGTAATACAAGAAATATAAAGTAGCAATTGACTAGGCTACAAAATTGTGCTCATATATTCATGAAGCTGAACTGAGTGATAAATATTACTAACGTTTGGTTGTATTTAATCTCTCTTCCTAACGACAAACTACTCACTAAGGCTCTAAATTACTAGATGCATCTACAAGAAAGAAACCTGTGAGCGTAACCGAGTACTAAGGTTTGCCGAGAGGAGCGTCTGCTGGACTCAGTGTTCACTGCTGTGCACACTTATTCACGGTCCGGATGGTAATTGTAGACGCTGGGTTCACTATTGAGGCACTAGAGAACACTGGCAAGTAAATTCCACTTATTAATTGAGTGTCGACGTAATTCTTATCGACAAGAATTCTCAATTAATGCCACGTGTTCCACCACGTTGTCTCGCGTGCGTGCCTTGTTGATGTCGTAATGGCGTCTCCCTCTCCCCGCTCTCGCATTCACCACGGAAATTATTAAACTCAAACTATTCTTTCCCGCGTAATTATGGAGGAAAATGCGATAATATGAACTGGGTTGAAATTATAGGGAATTAATAATTATAATATTCTCGATAAATAATCTCTAGCGAGAAATGGAGATAATATTTATACTTCTCCAGAGCATTCGAACGTAACAGAATAAAAACTGCTACTGAATAATTTCAATTAACTCTTGATTTACATTATCAGGAGTAATATTATCAGCAATATGCTCAGATTAATTTATATTAACACTATGGTTAGTGGTGTTAAGAGCTACTGCAATTAATAGGTTAATAATAATTTATCATAATAATAATGGATGATAAGTGTTGGAAATTTCCAACAGCCAATATCTTTGAGTATGGATAGATTCTAAAATGACATTCAAACATAAAATTCCCATATCTGATAAAGGCTAAATTGTAACTGAATATAAAGGAGCAATTACAGAACCCTGTCTAGGAGCGGGACAGTCATAATGTTTTACCTTCTTTACTCTTTCTCCTAGCCAGTGGGCATATGTTTATTTTCAAAACGAGCATGAGACACACAACAAGGGTTCCCAGATGGACGAAAATATTAAGCCTAACACTTAAAAATTTTTAAGTCTTAGGCTTAATATATATTACTACATAATATAATATGTCACTGGGGGCCAAGTCGAGTAGGAATACTAGGGAATGCCTTGGCAGACGAAGCTGCAACACTTTCAAACAAGAGAAAAAAATGTGAAACATTTACATAACAGAACCTAGCACTGATTAGTCAAATAATTAAGAGATAGAGGAATGCAGAAGATGTAGT
>WNGS01007216.1:9578-28461 GCA_020271785.1 Procambarus virginalis
CCCCCCCCCATACACACGCTCTCTCTGCTTCACCTCAACAACCATAGCACCATCCTTCTCTCCCTCCCTCCATCATCCATCCATCCATCCATCAATCCACCCCTCCATCCATCTCCATCCACTCCCTCCCTACCTACCACCCACCCTCTGCCTGCCTGCCTCCCTCCTTGCTGCTACCTCCATGCCTACCACCCAGCCTCTGCCTGCCTGCCTCCCTCCGTGCCTACCACCCAGCCTCTGCCTGCCTCCCTCCCTCCATGCCTACCACCAGCCTCTGCCTGCCTGCCTCCCTCCCAGCCTACCACCCAGCCTCTGCCTGCCTGCCTCCCTCCCTGCCTACCACCCAGCCTCTGCCTGCCTGCCTCCCTCCCTGCCTACCACCCAGCCTCTGCCTGCCTCCCTCCCTCCCTGCCTACCACCCAGCCTCTGCCTGCCTGCCTCCCTCCCTGCCTACCACCCAGCCTCTGTCTGCCTGCCTCCCTTCATGCCTACCACCCAGCCCCTGCCTGCCTGCCTCCCTCCCTGCCTACCACTCAGCCTCTGCCTGCCTGTCTGTCTCCCACTCAGCCTCTGCCTGCCTGTCTCCCTCCCTGCCTCTACCTGCCTGCCTCTTGCCTGCCTGCCTCCCTCCCTCTCAAGCTCTGCCTGCCTGCCTCCCTCCCTCTCAAGCTCTGCCTGCCTGCCTCCCTCCCTCTCAAGCTCTGCCTGCCTGCCTCCCTCCCTCTCAAGCTCTGCCTGCCTGCCTCCCTCCCTCTCAAGCTCTGCCTGCCTGCCTCCCTCCCTCCTTGTCTGTCTCTCCCTGCCTACCACCCAGCATCTGCCTGCCTCCCTCCCAAGCTCTGCCTTCCTCCTTGCCTCTCCCTCCCTGCCTACCTCCCAGCCTCTCCCTGCCTGCCTGCCTACATTTCAGCCTCTCCATCCCTGCCTGCCTGCCCATCCACCCACCAGTCAGCCATCACTGACACAACGAGTGCATTTGGAGCCGACATGGTGCACGGATGTTCCTTGATTGTGCCGATATGTCCAACAAAGTCACGGAATGAACACTCCAGCCTCATGACAAATCAAAACAATGTGCCGTGAATCTGTGACGTCACATGGTAGAAGGCACTAGAATGGTGGACCCAGTGGCTGTCTGTATAAAATATATCTTACCTGAACGTTACTTGAAAATTACCGACACTTAACTTCGAAAATACCGGAGCTCCGGAAATAACGACCAGGGTACAGCCCCATATAGGCCGTTAAATCGAGTGGATACTGTACTACGCACAACGCTAATTATAACCACAATCCTGCTATTATCACAATCCTGGTCACTAATTCCTGTAAATGAATAATTGACCACACGTTTATTTTGAAAAGGAACCTAAGAAATCATTTGAAAATTCCTAGATGGACGAAATAATGCTGTGGTGCTGTGAACATCGTGAACAGCATTGAATCACTGATAATTGAACATTGTACCCAGTCATTATTACACTCAGGCTCTTCTATAACACTATCATGGTTAAATGATACAAGTTATATATACATTTTGACATTATTAGGCGATGCTGTGGTCACACGCTGAACAGCAGTGCTGTGCGCTCATGCTGCGAGCGCCAGCCTTGGTTGCTCACACACTACTGAGGCTCCCACACCCGGGAATGTGGACCACGATTTTTTTTAAAGATGGCGTCTGTTTACAAGAGCCCTGAGGAAGCTGATGTGAACCCCATGTAGCCGCGGGAGATTTGAATGGAACGTGAAAAATACAAATACCCGGAGGCGCGTTGCGCAAACCAGACGCGAGCCTACAGGCGCGTTGCGCAGTTAAAGGGTTAAAGTGCGCATTACGTCATTAGACGTGTTGCAAGTTGTTCCAGTCAACTGCTCTTCACGTCATATGACGTGTATGGGTACCGCACACGATTTGAATGTCCCGCGGTGTAGCTGGGGTTCCTATACGCTGCCCACGGGCTATAGTAAACAGCGGCCATTTTGAAAAAAAATTCCCGCTCATGAACCGAAGGCGTGGGAGGCCTCAGTTTAGTGAGAGTCACCATGGCGAGCGCATGGTCAAACGCCTCTTGGGCACGCACCACGCAATCCCTCACCCCAGAGTAAATAGCCCATGAATTATTCTCTGAAGGTGAAGAAAGTGTTTGATGGTTCAGACAACGATGAGGATTATACACAGTTGTCGGGTGATAGTAGCAGCAGCAGTGAGTGTGACAATGACCGGCATGCCATGGCGAGGCCTCTACGCTCACCCATGCCTCCTCGCCCAGTTTCTACCCCAATTCTACCACGACCTCACAGTTCCTGTGGATATTTACTGTTTGAGGATGACGAGTCAGAGGGAGGCGACTCCTTTTCTGGGTTTAGTGACTCAGATCATAGTTTTATTGAGCCTGTGGCTGGTACCAGTGGTGTAACTGGGCGAGAAATTGTCGCGTCAGCAGCATCTCGCCCAGCCAAGCGCCACCGCATGGCACCACATGAGGGACCAAGACCCTCGTGTTCACGTGCATCCACCTCATATGCACCCACCTCACGTGCACCCACCTCACCTGCATCCACTTCACGTGCACCCACCTCATGTGCACGTAGCCGCCGTGCTTCTCGCAGACGGTATTCAGCTCCTGGTCGCCGGTATGCATCGCTTCCTCGCCGTCTTTCCTCTGCATCTCGCCGGACGCCTGGTGTACTTGAGTGGAGTGATGGTGACAATTTTATTCCTAATATTCCTCACTTTGACGATAAAGATGTAGGGATTACAAACCTTTTCCCTAATCAAGGTGAGGACATGGCTGAGATGGAATATTTTACAGCATTCTATGATGAACCACTCATGGAATATATTGTACACGAAACGAACCTGCATGCTGCTTATCTGATTGAGAGGCAAATCACAGAATTTTCACAACTGCAGCGTTGGAAAAATACCACAGTTGGTGAAATGTATGTGTTTTTGGCACTCTGTTGATGAAGCACTGTCACAAACATGCAATAAGTGACTATTGGAGCAAGGACCATACAGTGCCAACACCTTTATTCGGGAAATATATGTCACGAGACAGGTTTCAGATACTCCTCAGGTGTCTACATTTTGGAAGTGTTCAGGACCGAACAGATGATGATAGACTGTGGCGAGTGAGGCACTACATGAACGATGTTATTGGAAAATTCAGAGACTTTTACGTATCAGCACAGAAGCTGGTGGTTGATGAATCTCTCGTACTTTTCAAGGGACGTGTTCCATTCAAGCAGTACATTCCCTCAAAACGAAACCGATTTGGCCTGAATTTTTTTGTTCTTTGTGACTGTGAGACAGGATACGTGTTACACATGATTCTGTACTCGGCTAGTGATGTAGATATTCCCAGTAACGACGAACATGGATTCTCGGGGAGTGTAGTGAAGTCCATAATGGCTCCATGGATGAACAAGGGACACATTTTATACACGGATAATTACAAGTCCCTTGCTAGCTCGGTTCTTGCTAGAAAATAGAACCGGATTGGTTGGTACAGTCAAGCCACAATGAAGGGAAATGCCTGTGTTTGACAACGACATTGCAGTTGGTAAGTGTCAGAGAAGGAAAAGTGATAACATTCTGTCAGTTCGGTGGAAAGACAAAAGAGAGGTGAACTTGTTGACAACAATTCATGATGGAACAATGGTGAACAGTGGGAAAGTGAACCATAAAACAAACGCACCACTGTATAAGCCAGACTGTGTTTTAGACTATAATATCAACATGCAGTTGATTGATAAATCAGACATGATGATTGGCACTGCAGAGTGTGTGCAGAAAACATGTAGGTGAACCAAAAAACCAGCGTTGAATGTAATGAAACGCCATTTTCTGGGCGAGTCCCGGAGGCTCCCCGGAGGTATCCATGGCTGATATGGATACCCTAACTATTTTGCATCAGTCGATGTGGGTGGAGTTCTAGGCCTACCGGGGACTACGAGCCAGAACCTGGCCCCCTCAGAGAGGCACGGGGAGCAATGGCCCATAGAAATGCACATGTGATTTGGAGCATTCTATATCTGCCATCGACCGGGACAGGCACCCAGAAAGGTAAGCGCCACAAAACAAACCCCTATTCTGGTTAACAACAAAAATTGACAAACAAGTGGACAGAACTCCCCCAGGAAAACGAACTAACAAGCATGACGTCACACGAGCCGCGCCGCATGTCTGCGCAGCTCCCCCCTCCCCGGGAGGGGGAAGGGGAGCCCCAGACCCCCGCGCCGGCTATCCCGCCCCAGTTCTGAGGCTGGATATCAAAACCGCGAAAAACCCGCCGACCGGAGGGTGGGAGGGTGCCGGGGAGCCTCCGGGACTCACCCAGAAAATGGCGTTTCATTACATTCAACGCTGGTTTTCTGGGGGGAGCCCCTACGGCTCCCCGGAGCTACCTCACCAAAGACTACCTAGGAAAACAAGGGGACATACCGGGAGGCGGTCGGTGAACCACTCCTCAACACGAAGTCGAGACAACAACCAAAGGACCCCTCCGAAAAGCAGCAGGCACTACATTCGCCAGAAAAAGGGAGAACGGCCGCAGACGAAGAAACCTATGACCAAGATCATAGGAGCCAAGAAACCACTGCGCCTGAGAAGAGCATGAAGCTCTGCCACACGACCCCAGAGGCCAATGCCAAAAGATAGCCGAGGCAAAGCAAACCTGGCCCCAAGGAGCCACAACCACCAAGGAGAAGAAAAACAGGAGAGCACCCTGTCCAAAGACCTGGACGGCACAGGCAGTGCAGAAACAGGCCGGAGGCGAAACAATGCACGATACAGCCTGCGAAACGGCACAGAAGGAACATCGATACCGAAAGCTAGCAGCAGAAACCAAGGTGCCAGACCCAGGAACAGTCCCAAGCGCCTCTACACCTTCTGCAAGCCAATCCTATGACAGCCCCAGGAGGGAAAAGAAAACGCAGGACCAAAACCAAAATGCCACAAGCGTGCAAGTCCACCACCACAAGTGCAGCCGACAGGGAAGGAACCTGCATAAGGAGCCGCCCCGCACCAACACCCCGCAGAAGGGCAGGAGCGAAGACTCATTAAAAGGAGCAAAATCGCCCCCAGGAAAACGAGTAGCGCCGAGACAGCGCGAAGAGGAGAGATATGCACAAAAGAACAAGAAGGCCAAACATCCAGAAACTGCCGGGAAGAGGACCCACAAGCCCTAGAAAGGACCGGAGGGAAGCTCAACCGAATGACGACAGACGTACCAGAAAACGGGAAGGAGCTGACTTGGGTTAGAAGACACAGAATTGCTTTTTCCCACTCTCTCTCTCATTATTCCTGCCCTTCATTCTCCGCCGCACACGTACAATTACGTTTACAGTAGAGTGAAGGAGGAGGGGCCCACTGGGAAGTGTGTCAAGGAAAACCCAGCACAAGACGCCGCCAGAGTAGCAGGCGCCGGCCCTGTCAACGAGAGGAGCAGCAGTGTCATCGCCTGCTGCTTTCTCTCTATGGTGTGGGTGCCGGAAGCCACTGAGCGACCGGGGACAAGGAAGAAAGATGTCGGTGACGGGTGTCACGAGCCCCAACAGATGACTAATGCAGTATACGGCGCTAGGACTGTGACCTGCGCCGGTCGGACTGACTGACATGTCAACGTCTCACAGTGGGTGTTGATCTCCCCTCGTTTATCCGCTTTCTCCTTTCCCACGGCAATTGGGTGCAGCTACCAAGGCTACCCCAAAACTGTCCCAAACCTTCGAAAACAAAAGAAGCAAACAAAGAACGAAGGCACAAAAAACTCCGTCGCACCCGAGACCAAAAGTCATGCAGAACCCCAAGAAGAGGGGGACATGACTGAGAAGGCCCGTCCTGGAAAAAGGGGCGAAGACTGTAGAAAAACACCCACCGACAGGACGGAAACAACGGGCACACTGGACAAGGAAAACCGAGCCCAGGGAGGGACCGACGCCCACAAAGCACGTGCGGAGCGGGGGACGAAAAACCCCACACCACAAAACCGCAAGCCCCGCCCAGAGGGGTAGAAAGACCCCGGCGGGGACCAACGGGGCCGAAGGCCCCTTACGTTAGCACCACCCCTGCCCCGGGAACCCACCCTGCAGGCCCGGGGCCGAGCAGTCCCCTCAAAGCCCCAGCGTCAAGAAAAACCCGGGGCAGCCGTGAAAAACACCAAGGAAGGGAGCCCACTAGGCTCCGGAACTTGAACGGAACCGGAGGAAAAGCGAGGGGCGAGACGAAGACCCCAAGCTCATCCCCAACCAGCACAACGAGGCGAGGACAAGACAGAGAATCCAAGGAACCTGGAAAAACCAGGCCCAGCACAGCAAGACCGGCAAGGAAGGAGGCCCCAGAGGGAGCACGGAAGGGCCGAAAATAATGCCACAACCAACCCCGACACGCAGCTGCAGTACCAAAACCGCAGCAAAACGTCCCCACACTCCCGAGGAAGCGACAGAGAAGATAGATAAATCGTACACGAGTGGCACACAAGGGGACACAGGCGGAAACCGAGCACCCAACCGAGCCACAGGGACGGTAGGAGAAACGTGTGTAGTGTAACAGGCAACCGAAGGAACACATTAGGCAGCCCAACATGGGCTGATCCCGTACACAGCCCCCAAGAGCAGAGACGAGAGCGCCCATGAAGCACAGAATCCGCTCAACAGGCAAACGACAGGGGAGAACTAAGTCAGAACCCAACCCTGCAAGCACACAACACCCTCGACACAGGAAACGTACCACTAAAAAGGTGACACCCCAGGGTCAACACTTGCAGCAGAGGAGCTCCAGCATATTTCAACAATCCTAAGTATTGTAGTACAGGTTGATGATAGTGAGTGGTGTCCCAGAGAACATAAAGGTATAGTGCTCTTGAAAAATAGGTGAGATAACAGGAATGTGCCAAGGGAAGTGAAAAATCGGATGAGAAAAAGTTGCCCCTAGTGTTTACAGTGCAGAGAACAACATTCAAGATGGCCACTGGCAAGTGGAAAAGCAAAACAGAGCTTGATTTTGAGGGATTAATGAAGAAAGCATTGATATTAGCAGTCTACATAACAAGTTGGTAAATTTAGATAGTATAGTGAACTCTCATGTAGAAATAATTCGTAAATTGAAAGAAAGTAATGACCATTGGAATAGCAAAGTTTTATGTCTTGAGGATATAGTGAAAGACTTGCGCAAGGATAAGAAAATTGGAAACAAATTGCAAAGACATGGAAGAAGAAAATAAACTCTTAAAAATAGCTTTGGAAGAAGTTAAAGTAAATTTAAGCATAAATGACTACAATAGGTTAGGCAAGGAAATTCAACAGGAGAAACAGCTTTTGTCAGCACAGATGGAGGAAGTTACCAGGGAATAGAACAGTGCAAGAAAGATATGCAACTCACCTATGCACAAGTGGCCAAGGAGAAGGAAAGAATTGAAGAAGCTGTAAAGGAAGTCAAACACTGCAGCAACCAAGATAAAACAAACATTAGGCTAGAAGTGAGGAAAGAATTGGCATCTAACCGAAGTTGGTGCAAAACACAGTTGATCGGAGTAAGTCCCTGATAATTTTTGGTTGCAAAGAAAAGGAGATAACATCTAGGTCAGAAAGAGCTGTCGAAGAAGCTAAAGTAGTAGATAAATTGTTGGCCTCGTAGAAGGTCTCACTACCATAGAGAATGTGTGCGACTACAGGAGAATAGGCAGGTACGTAAAAGGGAAAGATCGACCTTTGAGGATCACCCTAAACGGTGCCAAACAGATGGAAGAAGTACTAAGGAATGCTAGAAAATTGCAAAGTGATGAGGATGGGAAAGGGGGTCGTTAAGACGAGATCTTTCAAAAGAAGAGAGAGAAGCTGAAACTGAACCTCGCCGAGGCAAAACGTTTAAATGAGAACAGGAATGAAGAAGAAATCAATTCTTTTTCTACAAAGTGTTAGGGGTAGGCAAACCAGTAAAGTGGTACATAAAGGCAAACCAACAAAATCATTAGAGAGAGGGGGAGTGAAGAATAAGGAGAGGGGGAACAAGTTCCTGAAGATTGCATACACCAACATAGATGAGTGGAGTGAGATCAAAGATACTGGAGTTAAGTGATGTAATACAGCTGCAGACACCAGACATTGTTGCACTCACGGAGACAAAACTTGAAGATGTTATTTTAAATGAGGTCATATTCCCAAGGGGCTACTCAATTTGGAGACGGGACAGAAAAATTAGGAAAGGCGGTGGCGTTGCTGTGCTGGTAAAAGAACACCTAAAGGTGAAGGAAATAATGACTGCAATCAACACAAGAAGTTGACATAATAGCACTAGAGATCTGCCATGAGGATGATAAACTAATGATAATAAATGCATATAGTCCACCGCCAAGCAGCACATGGTCAAAGGAGGAGCTAGATAGTAAACGAGAAGGTCTTATAACAATAATGAGAGAGATTATAGCGAGAGCGGATAACGATAGATCACGACTGTTGATAGTCGGTGACTTCAACTTGAAATCCATAGACTGGGAAGCATATGAAGCTAAAACAGAAGATTTTTGGACCTGTAGATTTGTAGACCTCATCCTGGAAACATTCTTGTATCAACATGTTAAAGACTACGAGGATGAGGGAAGGGGACGTTCCCTCCATGCTAGATTTGATATTTACCAGGAAGGAGGAAGAGATATTTGACATTCAGTACCTTCCTCCCTTGGGTAAAAGTGACCATGTCTTTTTGGGAATAAAGTATGCAATGCGTATAATCTGGAAGAAAATAAGGAGGTTGAAGCAGTTGAAAAACCAGACTTCAGGAGAGGACATTATGGTGACCTTAGAAATTTTTTTAGTGAGTATAATTGGACAGACTTGATGCTAGGCAAGGAAGTGAATGAGATGTATGTCAAGTTTTGTGAAATATATGATAAAGGCACAAAAAATTTATACCAAAACAGAGATGCAGAACTAGAAAACAGGATTGGTTCAATAGAAATTGCGAGAGGGCCAGAGACCAAAAGACACAAAAATGGAATCAATACAGAAGAGGCCGAACCCCCAAACATACCAGCGATACAAAGATGCGAGAAACAAACAACTACACGGCAGTGAGGAGAGAGGCAGAAAGAAATTTGAAAAAGGGATTGCAGACAAATGTAAAACAGAACCAGGTCTATTCTATAATTCATAAACAACAAATTGCAGGTAAAAGGATAATTCAGAGGTTGAAAATGGGAAATAGATTCACGAAAGATGAAAAGGAAATGTGTGAAACACTAAACGAAAAGTTCCAAAGGTGTTTGTACAAAATGAAATCTTTAGGGAACCAGACACAATAAGAATTCCAGAGAACAACATAGAGCACATAGAGGTGTCTAGAGACGAAGTGGAAAAAATGCTAAGGAGCTATAGGTAAGAACAAAGCAGTTGGTCCAGATGGAGTTTCACCATGGGTTCTGAGAGAATGTGCACCTGAGCTCAGCATTCCACTTCAACTGATTTTTCAGGCATCCCTGTTTACAGGAGCTGTAGCTGATGTGTGGAAAAAGGCTAACATAGTTCCAATCTACAAAAGTGGAAACAGGGAAGACCCCCTTAATATAGACTGTATCATTGACAAGTGTAATAGTCAAAATATTGGAAAAACTTAATTAAAACTAAATGGGTAGTNAAGAAGCCCAACAGGGCCACAAGTAGCCCAACAGGGCCACAAGTAGCCCAACAGGGCCACAAGTAGCCCAACAGGGCCACAAGTAGCCCAACAGGCCCAGAAAGAGCCAAACGGGCCAAAAGTAGCCCAACAGGGCTACAAGGAGCACAACAGGACCACAAGGAGCCCAACAGGGCTACAAGTAGCCCAACTCGGCAACAAGGACGAGGAGCCGACAGACGTTCCAATAACGCGGGAAGTAGGAAAAACCTTCCCGAACCCTGAGAACACGGAAGAAAAAACCAGTCCCGAAGGCACACAAAGGCGCATGCGCACCCGAGACCAGTAGTCATGTAGAACCCCAGAACGGGGAAACATGACGAAAACACCGTCCCAAAAAAAAGGGGTGGGGGGAAACATCCACCCACAGGACGGAACCAACCGACTCAAAGGCCAAGGAACCGAGCCCGGGGAGGGGCCGACGCCCAACAGCACGTACGGCGAGTGGAGAGGAAAACCCCACTCCGCGTAACCACAAGCCCCGCCGAGAGGGGGATAAAAACCCCCACGGGGTCCTATGGGGCCAAGGCCCCCAAGTCAGCCCCTCCGCAGCCCCGGGAACCCACACAACAGGCCCGGGGCCGAGCCGTCCCCCTAAAGCCCCGGCCGTACCAGAAAACCGGGACAGCCGTGAAAACACTAAGGAAGGGAGCCCACTGGCAGACTCTTACAACACGGCTGGAGGAACAGGCTCGAATGCCCCCGTCACTACCCTGGAAGGGGATTTCCCCGAGACTGCCCGAGTCTCAACACCATCAAACCCCGCCCTGAACCTACAGACGGTAAGGAACCGGATGCAGGCAGGAAGGGGAATCCAGGGGAAAAACAAGAACCAAAACGGGGCAGCCCGGGGCTCCCGGGGAGTTACCACGAGAGCGTTGCCACCACCAAGGCTCAAGTGCAACGCCTCTGCTGCCCGCACCAGCTGAGCACAACTGGGTAACCGAGCCATAACGAGCAACAAACTCGCAGGACTCCGGGTCGAAGGTGTCACCGACCCCACAGGCAGCAGACGGAGGCAAAACAGAGAGTCACCCAGAGACAAGGGGTGAGCAACCCTCAAACTCGCTGGAAGCGAGGGGGGGGCTCTGGGGTCACATCCATCGGACCCACGCGCCCCAGGGGTTTCCCAGGGTCCCGAGCGTTTACTATAAGAGGACTCGCGCTCAGGTATTCCCAGGCAGGGTACTGCTAACCGGCACCCAAAACTACCAAACAACTTTCTAAGAGCTGAACCCCGGGACGTGTACACTCACGGGGACCTAGCAGGGGGTACCACCAGAAAACTCAGAACACAAGGGACACCAGGGGCAAGAACGAAGGCAGACCCCCCACCAGGTAGATAAACAAAAAGAAAAAGAAAACCCCGCAAGAGGACAGCGTACCCAAGCGGAACAGAGCCGGCCGCTATGATTGGGAAAAGACAAGCTGCACAGTACCCTGCGCCCCACCAGTGCAAAACTGCCCCTTACTCTAAGGCGAACAAGGGAGACAGAACACCCGAGCACACAAAGAGCGGCCGAAAACCAAGCAGTAAACGGCCTAGCAGGGGCAGACCCCAAGGAACTTGTGGAAGGTGGCCCCAAGTCCCAAGGGCAGTACTTACAGGGCACCTAGGGAAGGGAACCCTAGGCGCATGCAGCCCGAGTACTGGAGAATCACTCCCGGCTCGCGCACCACCTAGAAAACAGACACCACACTCTAGGTGCAGTGCTGAAACAACCACTGGAGCCGGAGCACATAACCGGTGCCTATAGCATCAGCCGAAGAACTGATGGGTGGATAGCCGGCGTGGGAGGTCTGGGGCTCCACCTTCCCCCTCCCGGGGAGGGGGGAGCTGCGCAGACAGCGGCGCGGTGACGTGTGACGTCACACTAGTTTGCTTGTTTTTCTGTTTGGGAGTTCTATCCACTAGTTCGGATTTTGGTAGCAATTTTAACCAGAATAGGAGTTTGTTTTGGGGCGCTTACCTTTCTGGGTGCCTGTCCCGGTCGATGGCAGACATAGAATGCTTCCAACCACACAGGGGCTTCTATAGGCCATTGCTCCCCTTGCCTCTCTGAGGGGGCCCGGTTCTGGCCGTGGTCCCCGGTAGGCCTAAGAACTCCATACACATGACTGATGCCAAAGTCTGAAATTAGCATATCAGCCTGGGATAGCTCCGGGGAGCCGACGGGGCTCCCCCCAGAAAAAGTGTAATATTTCTACCTATTTATAATTGATAATCCCTGAAAATTTACCCCAATGTACCTAGTAATCCATGTCATTATAGTGTATTGTTATTATTGAGTACTAATCTAATCATTGTTTATTGTGTCAAAATTTCTCACAATGTACCTGTAACATTTGTTGTCAATTTTACTGGAAAATATCTACTTAAAATTATCTGTTAGATTTAGGATTTGCTCGAAACAATATGTGTGCTATTGGCTTTACAAGAATGTAAAATCATCACATTACTATATACTCTCTTAACCCTTGTATGGCACCAGGCTATTTAGCATTTGTCACCCACAGGCGCATACCAAAAAACCAGCGTTGAATGTAATGAAACGCCATTTTCTGGGTGAGTCCAGGAGGCTCCCCGGAGCTATCCCAGGCTGATATGCTAATGTCAGACTTTGGCATCAGTCATGTGTATGGAGTTCTTAGGCCTACCGGGGACCACGGCCAGAACCGGGCCCCCTCAGAGAGGCACGGGGAGCAATGGCCTATAGAAGCCCCCGTGTGATTGGAAGCATTCTATGTCTGCCATCGACCGGGACAGGCACCCAGAAAGGTAAGCGCCCCAAAACAAACCCCTATTCTGGTTAAAATTGCTACCAAAAGCCAAACTAGTGGATAGAACTCCCCAACAGAAAAACAAGCAAACTAGTATGACGTCACACGTCACCGCGCCGCTGTCTGCGCAGCTCCCCCCTCCCCGGGAGGGGGAAGGGGGAGCCCCAGACCTCCCACGCCGGCTATCCACCCATCAGTTCTGAGGCTGGATGTCAAGACAGGCGAAAAAATAAAACGCCGACCGGAGGGAGGGAGGGTTGCCGGGGAGCCTCCGGGACTCACCCAGAAAATGGCGTTTCATTACATTCAACGCTGGTTTTCTGGGGGGAGCCCCGTCGGCTCCCCGGAGCTAACTACCCACAGAGGAAGATCAAAAGGGACGGAACCGGGAGGCGGACACCACGCACCCCTCCTCCTGGAAGCGATACAACCGGCAGCAACGCCAACCCAAGGCGCCACAGCCCCGGAAAGTACTGGGAACAACACAAGAACAACGAGCAGCAAGGCCCCTGAACGAACACCAAAGATCCATGCCCGAAAGACTGCTTGAACACGTCACCCAGACGGCAGCAAGAGCAGCAAAGCCACGAACATCACGGGCAGGAGTTAAGAACACAGGCAGCCGAGCCGCAAGAACACGGCTGGCAACCCAGGACACCATCACAGGCGAACCGGAAGAACAGAACCGGATCAACGCAAAACGCGCTCCGGACACAGACGCCATGGCACACAGCGGAGACCAGGATGGTGCAAGCGGCGCACCTCATGAACAGCTGAAGGCGGGACGACAGCCGCAGCAACACTTCTGGAGGGAATGACAAGGAGCAGCCCAAGACCCCTAAACAAGGCCCAGCCAAGGTCCGAACCCAGGACGGAAACAGATGGAATGGTTACATATAAACCCTAATATGTTCTATACCATCAGAAATTCCAAAACATACAATATCTTTTCAAATATTTGTCACTAAAGTATATATTCTGGAAATAATCATGTATTTTATTTACCCCAAAATAGGGCACGAATATCATAGTTTCATCCTGTGAGTAGTAGTCTATTGTGAACCCCATACTCTTCCTAGGAGTGGTAGTGTATTGTGCACCACATACTCTTCCTGTGAGTGGTAGTCTATTGTGCATCCCATACTCATCCCTTGAAGATTATTTACATTCACTCCTCGCTTGATAAGTTCAAGATCTTTGAGTGCATGAAAAGATGTTTTAGAATTATAGTATTCAAATGGAATTAGTAGCATATAGCTAGCTCTAAGCAGAACTACTACTGTACCAGTAACCAGTAAAACATTTTAATTAACATTTCAGATCAGGTAAGAATCAAGACCACAAAATTCGAGTAGCATTTTTATCACATTCATCTATAGTTGAACCATTAAGAATGCCTCTTAAATGTCACCCGAGCACATATGTTTGTGGAGACTAAAGTTATTATCAATAGAAAGCAACAAGGCCTGATGCGTTTATTGCACCATATATGACAGAGGACTTTCTACGTCAGGAGAAAGACATCAGATTAGTGATGCGAAAGGAATCAGATTCTCAGAATCTGTATCCTGGGAATGTGTAAGTGTAATACTAGATAAGAGAGAAAATTAGGTTGGGAGTCAGTACATTAGACAGCAGATGGTTAGAAAGCGGGATCCAAGAGCTAACAGCTCGATCCTATGGGTACACATAGCAAATACACAAACAATTAATTTCATGAGGATCCCGGGGATCCTGTAAATTACTATCCTCCCTTCTCATCCAATATTGTTCTTTCAAACAAATTACTATCTATCCCTTCTCATCCAAAGTTCATTAAATTTATTAGTTCAATATTTATTTATCTACATATTTGTTTGTGTTATATACAAGAAGGTACATTGGATTTGTCAGAATACATAACAGTGGTGTTCTTACATTACTGCAAAGCCACAGAGTTTTGGGCAAGTTCTTAACCCTTAAACTGCGCAACGCGCCTGCAGGCTCACGTCTGGTTTGCGCAACGCGCCTCTGGGTATTTGTATTTTTCACGTTCCATTCAAAACTCCCGCGGCTACATGGGGTTCACATCAGCTTCCTCAGGGCTCTTGTAAACAGACGCCATCTTTAAAAAAAATCGTGGTCCACATTCCCGGGTGTGGGAGCCTCAGTAGTGAGTGAGAAACCAAGGCTGGCGCTCGCAGCATGAGCGCACAGCATTGCTGTTCAGCGTGTGACCACAGCATCGCCTAATAATGTCAAAATATATATACAGTATCCACTCAATTTAACGGCCTATATGGGGCTGTACCCTAGTCGTTATTTCCGGAGCTCCGTTATTTCCGAAGTTAGGTCGGGTCGGGTAATTTTTCAAGTAACATTCAGGTAAGATATATTTTATACTGTATAACTAAAATTAAATAAAGTTCATTGTGTAATTGCATTCCAGTTTAGTGCCACGCCGACGATTAAACCAGCTGTTGGCTGCTGCATGGATGATATGTGAACACGGTCTGATCAAGTCCAGATGGGTGGAAAAAAATTGATTCATTCCTTTGTATTGCAAAATATTTCATGTATCAATCAGTGATTGTTAATATTTTCTCAATAAAATTTTAGAGATGTGTTTTGATTTACCCTGAACAGTGCAGGTAATGTATTTTTAATGTTATGACACAGGGCGTGGCGGCCAGGCCATAACAATGGCGATCGAGACTTGTCACTGAGAGCTAGCCAAGACGAAATATTTTGAGCTCACCTTTTCTCTGCTAATGATAGAATATACATTTGCAGAGACTAATATGTAGCTTTTGTTGAAAAAAAAATAATATCTTGTAATACTATAATAAAATTGGTAAATTGACTTACTTTTATTGAAGCTGAAGATTACGAAGCTTTGAAGATTACGTCATCCTCTGCAGCGCTTGTTTTATATTGTTTATATTGCATACAGGGTACATACAGTATGCACACTTATTTTCAGGCATTCACTTCACACAACAGCTAGCCTTACTACTAATTCACACGAGTTCTAATTCTAATTCACAATTGAAAATTATTTCTACTGTATATTTACACTGTACAGTATCTTTTTGTCAAGGCTTAAATAATCATTAACACTTACAATAATGTACTCTATCAACACTTTTTACACTAATTTATATGTCTTTCAATCATATTTTATATAGTTAGTGGAGGCTACACGACTTTTGATGGGAATTCAGCATCAGCGGGTGCAACATGGCTTGCAGAGCATTCGTTGCTGGCGGATGCTCCATGACTTGTCGATGGGAATTCAGCATCGGCGGGTGCAGCATATCTTGCAGAGCATTCGTTGCCGGCGGAGGCTGCACGACATGTTGATGGGAATTCAGCATCGGCGGGTGCAGCATATCTTGCAGAGCATTCGTTGCCGGTGGAGGCTGCACGACTTGTTGATGGGAATTCAGCATCGGCGGGTGCAGCATAGCTTGCAGAGCATTCATTGCCGGTGGAGGCTGCACGTCATGTTGATGGGAATTCAGCATCGGTGGGTGCAGCATAGCTTGCAGAGCATTCGTTGCTGGTGGAGGCTGCACGTCATGTTGATGGGAATTCAGCATAGCTTGCAGAGCATTCGTTGCCGGCGGAGGCTGCACAACTTGTTGATGGGAATTCAGCATCGGCGGGTGCAGCATGGCTTGTAGGGCACTCGTTGCCAGCGGATGCTGCATGACTTGTTGAATTCCCAGTGGGTACTTTCACGAACTGTTGAAATCATGAATTTATCTATTTTTGTCTGAATCTGATTTTCTCTGGCTAATATTCTGAGACACTGCTCTCAGCCGCGTGAGTTAACAGTAAACAAAGCGGTCACATGGCCAGGCGCAGTACGTTCTAGGTCCGTGGGAAAAAAAATACCTATTGCGTATACTATAAAAGGTATTTAATAAGAAAACAAAGAATTTTGTTTAATAACAATTGTTTTAAAATATTTTATTAATAATAATTTAGAATTTTCTTCATGAAACTGAATCATTTTGAAAGAAAGTTAAGATTTAATATACCACTCTGGATGATCGCCTGGTCGCCATGTGAGGGGCTGCCGATGCCAAAACAAACCCAGTACCGACCGTCGGTAATATCGACCACCAGACCGGTATACAAGGCTCCAGATACCGATCCCTCAAACCGGTCGTTAATACCGGCAGATCGGTATAAAAGAGGCCGTTAAATTGAGTGGATACTGTATAACTTGTATTATTTAGCCATGATAGTATTATAGAAGAGCCTGAGTGTGATAATGACTGGGTACAATGTTCAAATATCAGTGATTCAATGCTGTTCACGATGTTCACAGCGCTTGCCACAGCACCACAGCATTATTTCGTCCATCTAGGAATCTTCAAATGATTTCTTAGGTTCCTTTTCAAAATAAACGTGTGGTCAATTATTCATTTACAGGAATTAGTGACCAGGATTGTGGTTATAATTAGCATTGTGCGTAGTATTGTGGAAGGAGGAATTTTGGTGAGGGAGGGAGGGCGAGAATTGAGGTAGCCTCATTGTGTGTGTGTGTGTGTGTGGCTGCCACTCTTGTTTTGCTCACCATACTAGCTTAGTGGTTCGCTATGGGCAAAACATGTGTACATGGGTATATATAGTGTGTATATAATGTAAGAACAGCAACAGGAGAATGTTGAGAGGAGCTATTTTGGTGAGGGATGTGACGTAATCGTAGCGTCGTCTGCTGTGTGATTTTTCATGCAGTGTATGGTGGCCACTGTACTGTTTGGACACAATACCGGCTTACTTGCATAGTTCTGGTAAATGAAACATGTAGATAGGTATATAGAACATGTGTAATAAGAACTATAACAGTATGGTGGGAGGAGCAATGTTGGCGAGTAAGATGTTGGAGTGAGGGAGACTGGCTGGGTGTGGCTGCTCTCACTCGAGGTGTTCTGAATGTGTTCATGGCCAAATGCTCCTATTGGCCCATACGAGGCAGCTCATATTGGCCCATACAAGGCAGCTGCTATTGGCATATACGAGGCAGCTGCTATTGGCCCATATGAGGCAGCTCCTATTGGCCCATATGAGACAGCTCCTATTGGCGAAGCAGCTGCTATGCGATGTTCTGAATGTGTGATGGTAAATGTATATGGTGTGTGACAGTGTATAGTGTGTACATATGTTGTAAATATACATAAATGAACATGAAACATTGGTGTGAATAACTGTATGATGGGAGGGGGCATAGTTGGCGAATACAATGTTGGAGAAGTGAGGGAGGGCTGGCTGGGTGTGGCAGCTCTCACTCGCGGTGTTCTGAGTGTGTTGATGGTGAATGTATATAGTGTGTGACAGTGTATAGTGTGTAAATAGATTGTATATATACATAAATTAGCATGATACATAGTAAATATGTGCTGCATATGTGTACACAAGTGTCATGCACGTAACAGTGTCTTCGGACAGTAGGGATGTTTTACTGCCATAATATAGTGTACGTGTTCACTATACATAGGATTAGCACGTAAAAACAAATAAAATGTATTTGGAACTGTGCGAAAAAAAATGAACGAAAATATATTTGCGGCAACTCGCGCGCCCCGCCCCGAGCACCCCACCCGCCCCGGGAGCTTACGGCACGGGAGCACGGGGAATGATGACGTCACGCCCCAACTTACAGACCCCATAGCAGCCAAAGTAAGTACAATTTCGACCTTTTTTTTACATACCCATACTGAGGGAAGAGTTTCTGACACTTTAAAAAGAAAAAAGAATTTTTTCCAGAGAATTATTTCCTGCGCACCACGGGGGTGTCATATTTGGAGGCAACGCAGTTAAGGGGTTAATCTAAGAGGGGGGGGGCCTCCATCTGGCCCCCCCCCAGCAATTCAGTGTTAACCGCATAGAATGTTACAGTCATTTTATGTTATGTTGTGAATGTTATGTTATGTCATGAATGTTACATTGTCATTTTACCCAAGGTAGCACTTTTACTAATGTAGGTCCCCATTGTTAGACTTATTCTCTGGAAGTTACACATTATTACATTTACCCTTGTTACACTTACTAAGTTTAATATGCAAGGTTATTCTCAGGATGTTAACCTTCAAGCTATTTTAATTAAACAAGTATAGTGCATTGTTAACTTACAGCATTAATGTAAATAAGTTATTTTACCCAGGATAAAAGTTTTACCAATGGTTATTATCTATTTGGGATGTATGTACTTAATATGGGAAAGTGATCACTAATTTGCCATTGTAATACCGATCCTTGGACAGCGTTGACTAGTTGGCCTTCATTTATTACAGCCAAGTCTTCCATCCGGAAGGTGGGTGGTGTTAGATGGATTGACATAAAATAGTCATAAGTTGTAATTCAGTTCTATAGTTTATGTTGCAGATGTCATAAGATAAACAATACAGTGTACAGTGGCCACCATACACTGCATGAAAA
>WNGS01007218.1:0-10187 GCA_020271785.1 Procambarus virginalis
ATATATATATATATATATATATATATATATATATATATATATATATATATATATATATATATATATATATATATATTGTGACGATAATCTCTTTCAAGAGAGATTGAGCCTGCTCTTCCCTACATAAAGTTAGTCTTCCCTTACTTTACCACAGACAACAGCCATGCAGTCTATCTTTTTTTTTTGTAAATGTGACAGGCATTGACACCAGCCATTAGGAAGACTGCCGAACATCTACACTCCTTCATTTTCCCGTCACATTTAATGAAGGCCTGTCCGGGAGCTTCACTCAGGTACTAGTACTAGAACATCAATTTGTGGTAAGTGTACTTGGCTTTGATACAGTTGCTTTTAAATATTTTCATTACTTTTCATATTTATATGGTGCTGTGTGTTTTGTGCATTCCAGGAGTAGCATATGGTGAGTGTGGGACAACTTTGGATTACGTGGTGACTGGAGGCCTCAGTCATTCTCTTAATTGGTCATCCCTCCCTCAGTGTTATTACTCGTGTTTTCCACCTTTTGTCCCTAGGATATTTCTCAATCTCAGACAGATCATCATTTTGGGTACCCTGGTACTTTGGTTTGTCTTCGGGTCAAAGCACCCTATCTTCTGCAATCCGACCGAAGGAGGATACAGAGGGCCATAGTTCCTCTAGCACGGACTAAGTTGCTGAGTTGGGACCTCAATAGCAGTTCTCGTCACCAGTTGACACTCGCACCCCTACACGTCGGTCAGAGATGGTGATATTTACCTAGGTATGGATTAGCTTTCTTTTTTCAGAGCACAAAGTTTGCTAATTCTGTAAGTATCATATTTCATTTAGTGGGAAACCCCTTGCTTCTGTCCTATAGAGACTCGGCAAGGTATGCCTACATTCTTGGACCACCTTATTCACTTTTGAAACAATTAAATGTTTCATTTGTTTTAGAAACTATCGGTTTCATTTATTTAGTAGGATTTTCTTACCTTTATTCTCTTACATTGAGTAACAGGTACAAGATTTCCTGCGATTTTGATTGATTAATCATTTACCATACTAAAATTAACGTTAATTGTTAACGATTAAAATTCCACAGGATAGTTGCCAGTTGCCACGTCATCCTGTTACTGACACTTACCATATCACAAGTATATTCATTGTACATTTATTTGCTATTTTCACCAAGTTTCGTCTCTCAGCTTTTCGTAACGATCCAGCAGGTGAAATAGGGAACTTAATTCGTGCCAAGAAGACCGAATTACGAACTCTTGCACACGAGTATCAACTAGATGTTCCCCATGGAGCCAACAAAAATGACTAGCACAATTTAATATTGGATCACCTCTTAGATGAAGGGAAGATAAACTCTGAAACTCACGAAAATTATTCTATTGCAGATAGACATGCTCTGGCAACTATGAAGCTAAAGCTCGAACTTGCGAAAATCGAGCGGGAACAAAAGAATAAGAGGCTGCCCTCAAGGAAGAGGAAGAAGAACGCGAGATGGCCCTAAGGGAAAGAGAGGCTGCCATAAGGAAGGAAGAACGAGAACGAGAGGCCGCCCTCAAGGAACGTGAGGCTACCCTACTCCGTGAGCGTGAGCGAGAGCAGCTTGAAGCAAGAAAACCTGACCTGGAGATACAACGGGAGCACAATAAACAGCAAGCTGATAGTGCTCTCGAATATCGTCAACAAGAACTCACGTTGGAAACTACACACCACACTCAGTGCCAACAAGCTACCGCTAGTCTTCCCGTAAGTTTCAATGTCTCCCATGCAAGTAAGTTAATGCAACCATTCGTTGAGACAGAGATCGATATATTTTTCCCCACTTTTGAGACCCTAGCTAAAAAACTTAGCTGACCTGCAGATCAATGGTCTACCCTTCTCAGAGTGCATCTCACAGGTAGAGCTGCAGTTACTCTCAGTACCTTAGCGTCTGAGAATGACTACCAGACCCTGAAGCAAGCAGTTACAGACGAAAATTCCGTGATTATCTAAAGGCAAGTACCACCACCTTCTTAGAATTTGCCAATACAAAGAGAAGATATGTCATGAAATGGCTGGAAGCAGCACATGTCTCTACATTTTCAGAACTCGTCAACCTAATTCTAGTTGAGGAATTCTTGAGACGTGTTCCCCCTCCCATCCGTTGAAATTTAGCAGACAAAGAAGAAACTGACTCCATCAGATGTGCGAAGTCGGCTGACACCTACAGCCTCATCCACCGGCTAACACCAGACCCACCTTCCAGTAAGAAGTCTTGGTATAGTTATGATAAAGTGAGTACCGATCAAGCGAGCTCTCAATTGTATTGTAAGTATTGCAAACTCTATGGACATACCATAGATAAATGTGGGAAAGCTCAATACAAAAGCAATAATGAAACTACTAAACCCAAACCGACTCCACCTAAGTCCGGTAACCCTGTGATGAATGTTGGTGTTCCTGTTAATGATCTTTCTCTCTTCAGCAAACACCTGTATCCTGGAACTGTCTCTACCAACGGTGCAGATTCGGAGGGACGTTTCAAATTGAAGATCTTGAGGGACACAGCGGCTCTTCAGTCAATAATATTGAAATCAGCTGTGCCTAACATCACCTACACCGGAGAAACCGTCCTTATCACTAACCTCACTGCTACCACTCCGTATCCACTCGCCAGAGTCCACCTGGATTGTCATTTCATGACCGGTGAAGTCCAAGTCGCCATCAGGGGAAAAACCTTTTCCCATGTCTGGAGTGCAACTTCTCCTGGGCAATGACTTGGCAGAAGATCTGCAACCGTCCAACCTGATCATCATGGACAAACCCCAGGTGTGTACCTCTGTAATGGATAATCCCATCTTTGAGTATGTTCCAGCAGAGGTCCAAGAAAGTGATGAAGTTTCTCCTCCGGGTTTGGTGACCACCCGTGCACAAGCTGCACGCCCACAACCAGCTGACTACTGCTACCGCTGTCCCTCAAGACCCTCAGAATCTACCACCGAATCTTACTATGTTGGAGTTCCGTAAGTTACAGAGGGAGGATCCTTCATTATGTGACGGTGTTCCCCCCCTTATAATTCTCACACGCCAGCTGTAAGAGTCATATCCACTTTACCAGAGCGTTCTCTACGTTTCGGGCTACAATTTGATATGTGGGGCAGCGTGGAGTGTGCACGCGTTTGCGAGAAATTCACAAAAGAAGGGAGTATTGGCCTGTTGTTTAGGCCTTTAGGACGCCAATATGGCGCCGGCCCCTCTGTTTTGCCGCCAAAACTGTATGACGTCAGTGGCACCAGATTGGTCACTGACGGTGACCTGGCACAGGGAGCCAATGAAAACCGCCCCTGGCAACAATGACGTCACGAGAGCAGGGGGGTCCAGAGATCGCGCCTCTATGGTACCACCAGTTTAACCCGGCACGTCAGGGAGGTCGGATGTACGAAAGTTGGTCCTGTCAGTTTTGACAGTTGTTCCCTTCCCGAGGATCTTACGCGTCACCCGTAGTCTGCAAGTACCCTGTGGAGTCTTCCTTCGTTCATGTGTTGAGCCAGAGAGGGAATCGACGGAATATTGAGCAACAAGTGCTCCTGGGGACAGGTACTGTGCAAGAAGAAATGAAGTCTGTGCAGTGACGTATGTGACGTCTGAGACAGATCACCCGTTTTTGTGACGACGTATTGGCTGGACCGATTCACCGGGAACCAGTGGGAAGAAGAAAACTAATTGGGAATCAGGACGTCTGCAGCCGAGAAGTAGGTTGGCAGCCGTAGTTGAGAGGAGAAGTCGACGGCCAGGAGACCGACTCCAACCATTCCAGAAGTCGTGGAGGAGCATGGACCTGCAGTGGAAAGGCACGGAGACGACACGTTTACGTTGGCACGTTGGTCGAGTTCCTGGAGTTCGCATCAGTGTGTGTGTGGGGGCGTTCCCTACAACGAGGCGAGAGCCGGGACCAGGAGCTACGATTCAACTCTCACTGGACGACTAGTCCGCACAGCGAGGTGGAAGTAGGTGTTTCAGTTTCCCTCCCAACTCCCCATTAGTCAGCTATATTACTTAGCCAGAGTATTTGATATGTCGTGAGCAAGGCTCACTGATGTCACGGTAGGACACCGTGAAGTGAGAAGTGAGACTGCAGAAAGCTCTCACAGGATATATTTGTGGTGTGTGGATGCACCCTTATTATTATTGAAGAGATTGCTATGCCGGTTGATGAATTCTTTCATGTGACATTAACATCATAACTTATGCCAGAGAATATATATATATATATATAAAGTATATACTGTTGCTCACCTTCGTGGTGAACCCCGACATTGGCGACCTTGCCAGGATCCCGAGCAGGATACGATCAGGATAACGATCGCGATAACGGTTGCAATTGTGGTACATTGATAGTGGTATTAGGTATCAGGTACAGGTTATCACTCATAGCACAAGATGGAGGATGAGAAGGTAGCAAGTTTCATTGACACAAGGGATGAGCAGGTGCTGGAGAATTGCACCAAGGCACAACTGCAGTTGGTAGTGTCATGTTCACAGAAAATGGTACCATCCGTTTTCTATGTGCGGCGGCTGGACGCCACAGAGAGAGAAGGTAAACAAAGATACAGGACGACACCAGCTTGGGAGCTCTAGTCATGTAATCGTTTATAAGTATTAAAGTCAGTAACCAGGAATGACTTTACATCAACCTTACTACCAAGACTATCTCAGCTATATACAGATACCACATTGGCGACGACGATGAACTGGGAACGCAGGTATTTTGTTCAACAAAACACAAGGGAGAAGCATGCTGCCTCATGCGCCCAGAGGAGGAAAGCGAAGCTTTGAGCACCATACCCCATGCTTTGTGCTGACCGTTGCTGTGTGCTGACCGTTGCTGTGTGCTGGCCGTTGCTGTGTGCTGGCCAATGCTGTGTGCTACCCAAGCTGTGCTGACAAGCTGTGAATAGAGGAATCTGCCGACGCTGTGTACAAAACGACGCTTTGATGCAGTGTACAAAACCTGATGTTTTGGTTACGAAACGACGCTCCGTGCTACAAAATTCTTCACGCTGTGAACCAACTGCTGTGCCAACTGCTGAACCAACTGCTGCCAACTGCTGTGCCAACTGCTGCCTACTGCTGTACCAACTGCTGACAACTGCTGTACCATCTGCTGACAACTGCTGTACCAACTGCTAACAACTGCTGTGTTGCTGTGAGTAGGAACAACACATGTACACAAGGGCTAGGTAAGAAATCAGTTGCTGCTGTGTTGTGCACTGTTGTGAACTTTTGCATTTAAATGCTTGTGTGCTTTGCAAAATTAAAGTAATTACAGTGAATTCTTAAACAACATATACAGTGCAGTAAGTGTTATAAATTCTGAGGAACATTTTAAGTGATAAGTTTACATTTATTCAGTAAAAATGGCAAATATACCTCAGTTTCCTGCATTTGATCCTGACTGACCAGACAAACCTGTCACAGAGGTGGACCAAATGGCTTAAAAGGTTTGAAAATTTGTTGATAGTTTCTGATATCAAAAGTGCTGAGAGAAAGCGTGCCTTTCTACTTCATTATGCAGGTGATAGAGTTTGTGACATCTTTGATACACTGAAAGACACTGGTGGTGCCAAAGATTATGACACTGCCAAAGCCAAATTAACTGAGCATTTCATACCAAGGCAAAATACTGCTATGGAAATTATGCATTTCAGGAGAGCCAAACAACTCTGTAATGAAACTGTTGATCAATACCATACACGTCTGCAGGGTTTAGCAGCCCATTGTGATTTTGCTGATGTTGACAAAGAAATCAAACAGCAAATAATTGAAACATGCACATCTACACGTCTTCGTTGAAGAGCTCTAGAACTTGTTGATGATGAAAGTTCTCTTAACAAGATACTGGATATGGCTCGTCGAATGGAAGATGCTGCACGTGATGCTCGTGCCATGGAGTGCAGTGCCAACAACGGTTCTGCCACTGTTACTAACAGTCATGAAGTATGTAAGGTTCAGGGAGTACACCATGATCGTAGAAGATATCATGCCAAACCTAACATTAAATTGAGCCGAGAACCACATCACAACTGGAGTCATGGAACAAGACTCAAGCAGTCACAACGACTCACATCAGAGGTTGTCAACAATAAATGTTACAATTGTGGAGGAGACTACCCACACCAAGATAATGTTTGTCCTGCTCAAGGTAAGAAGTGCTATGAGTGTGGAAAACTAGGTCATTTTGGTGCTATGTGTCGTTCCGCACTAAAGAAACCACAATCAATAAATAAAAGCAATGTACGAGGATCAAGTCATAGGAGTCGAGGTGGCAAACACAATATTGCACCTCAAATCAAGAATGTTAATAATATACAAGACAACATTTCATTACAACCAGTCTCAGATGACAGTGAATGTGATTATATTTATGGAGTACAATCAATTACAAAATGGAATGATCTTCCAAACAACCCAGAGACTATAGTATACATTGCTGGCATTTGTCTCAAAATTCTCATTGACACTGGATCAAACATTGACACCATTGCTGAGTGCCACTATGAAAAATTTAAAAAACAGTTCCCAAAGCTTGAAAACTACAATGGCAAAGCCACTGCCTATGCTTCAAAGGTAGCCTTACCAGTGATTGGAACTTTCACTGCAGAGATTAAGTCAAAGAATGCAATGCTCATTACTACATTCCATGTTGTTAGGAATGCAAAGGAGTCTTTACTCAGTTACAAGACTTCAACCAAATTGGGGCTACTTCAGCTTTCTAATGCTGTAGCAGTGGAATCTGCAAATAATGTTGATGCTATTGTTGCTGAATTTTCTGATCGATTTAAATCCATAGGTTGTTATACTGGCAATAATGCGTGAACGCCATCCTACACCCACTGTAGATGATATGATATACCGCTTGAATGGTGCAGCTGTATTCAGCAAGTTAGATTTAAACAAGGGCTATCATCAGCTTGAACTTGATGATGAGAGTCGATTCATCACAACGTTTACGACACATCGAGGTCTGTATAGGTACAAGCGCCTGAGTTTTGGTATTAACAGTGCTGCTGAAGTATTCCAGCACATTATCAGCCAGGTATTGCAAGATATACCTAATGCTGACATGTCTGATGACATCATTGTTTATGGCCGTACCCAAGCTGAACACGACAAAGCTCTTCGTGCAACATTGCAACGCTTACGAGAAAAGAATTTGACGCTAAGCCGAGCAAAGTGTGAGTTCAATCAACATAAAATTGAATTCTTTGGACATGTACTTAATGACAAAGGTCTGTCTCCAGATCCTAAGAAAGTTGCAGATATCAAGAATGCTGCACCTCCTTCAACATCCACTGAAGTACATAGTTTTCTGGGAATGGCAAACTACTGTTCTCGCTTCATTCCAGATTTTGCTACCATTACGAAACCTCTACGTGAGCTCCTGAAGAAAAATGCTTCATGGTACTGGAGCGATATCGAGCAAAATGCATTTGATGCTGTGAAAGATGCATTAGTAGAGAATGCGACTGCTGCGTACTTTGATCCATCAATGGACACTGAGTTAACGGTGGATGCTAGTCCTGTTGGTTTAGGTGCTGTGTTAGCCCAACACAAACCTGGTCAACCAGATTCAAGAGTAGTAATTGCCTATGCCAGCCGTTCTCTCACAGATGTTGAGCAACGATACAGTCAGACAGAGAAGGAAGCTCTTGCTCTTGTATGGGGCTGTGAACACTTCAATGTGTATCTGCTTGGTGCACCCTTTACCAGGATAGTCACTGACCACAAACCGTTGGAGACCATCTTCAATAATCCAAAGTCCAAACCACCAGCTCGCATTGAGAGATGGGCTCTTCGTCTGCAACCATACAACTTTACGGTGAAATACAAGCCGGGTGCAGGCAATCCCGCTGATTACATCAGTCGACATCCTACCAACAGTTTCACCATCACCAAGCATCAACAAGTTGCCGAGGAATATGTACACTCTGTAACCTGTGATGCAGTCCCTAAGGCTCTCACTCTTGATGAAATACGTACTACAACCCTAGAGGACCCAACTCTGCAAGCAACAGTGGATGCATTGACTAAGAAAAAGTTTCCACGCATCCCACCCTCAGGAGTTGACCAATATGCATTCAAAGCACTTGAACGCATCCAGACAGAATTAAGTGTTAAGCAACAACGCGACACCGTGCTGCGAGGTACTCGTATCGTTATTCCAGCTGTTCTCCAGCAACGTGCTCTGAAGCTTGCACATCAAGGACACCAAGGTCTTGTAAGGACCAAACAGCTGCTACGAGAAAAGGTGTGGTTTCCTGGCATTGATCGTCAAGCTAAGGACATGCATGATGCCTGTGTCCCTTGCCAAGCTGCAGTGGATACTTCATGACCAACACCTCTACAACCTTCACCACTACCTGCTGCACCATGGACGGAAGTATCGATGGACTTCTGTGGACCGCTACCAACTGGAGAGTACTTGATGGTAGTCATTGATGATCACTCACGTTATCCAGAAGTAGAAATCATCACTTCCACATCTGCAAAGGCTGTCATCCCGAAACTCGACAAGATCTTTTCAAACTTTGGCATTCCTGAAGTTGTCAAGACGGACAATGGACCGCCATTTAATGGACAAGACTTTGTCAACTTTGCTGAGCATATTGGATTCAAACACCGCCGTGTGATGCCACTACATCCTCAAGCAAATGGAGAAGTCGAGAGATTCATGCAACCTCTCATGAAAGCGGTACGCTGTGCTCATGCCGAAGGACGATCCTGGAAACAAGCTATGTATGCTTTTCTCAGGAACTACCATGCAACACCGCATGGAACACTGGGCAAGTCGCCTGGCGAACTTTTATTTGGACGTCCTATGAGAATCGCACTACCTGTCATGCCAGCCAAGGTAACGGATAAATGTCTCGCTCAGAAGGATGCACTAGCCAAGGGCAAAATGAAAATTGCTCATGATCAACGTGCAAAGGAACAATTCATAAAGGTTGGAGATACTGTTCTAGTTAAAAAGAAAAAAGAGGGAAAGCTAGATATGCCGTATGATACAAAACCATATAAAGTGATTAGTGTAAAAGGAACTATGGTAACAGCGAGTAATAGAGATCATAGTATAACACGTAATATGGCTTATTTCAAAGTGATTCCATCTAGTGTAGAAAATGATGAAGTGCAAAGTCGTGCAAAAGAAAAAGAAAAATGAGTTATGGCTCGATAAACAATTCATCGAGGGATGTTTTTGTATTTAAGGACTCTTGTCCAAAACGTCATGTTAAACGCCCTACACGATATGATGATTAATTGTGTTCCTATGTAATGCAAAGTATTTACTTGTTATGCTGAACTAAATTTAATATTGTTTGAATAATGCAGATCTCTCATTCAATATTTTGTAACTTTGTATTACAGTTTCTTTCATGTTTGTTTAGCATTGCATATGTATTTTTAACATTGAAATCCTTTGTGGTAAATTTTGATGTTGACCAGACCACACACTAGAAGTTGAAGGGACGACGACGTTTCGGTCCGTCCTGGACCATTCTCAAGTCGCTTGTGATGAGGAGGTAGAGAACGGGAAATAAATAGGCAAGAGAGAGGTGAGGAGGAAAGTAAGGTGTAGAGAATAGTAGTAATAATGAGAACTGCAGAAGGCCTATTGGCCCATACGAGGCAGCTCCCATTATAACCACCGAAGGAAAGGTAATAGGAATAAGCAGAGGATAGCAAGGGAGCGTAGGAGAAGACAATGAACAGAAAAAGGGGAGAAGAGAGAAAGAAAAGGAAAGAGAAAGAAAGATAAATGGAAGGGGTAAGCTTATGTTAAGTCACGTTTGTTAGAAAGATTAGAGCATTTGAGTATGTACTGTGAAAGGGAAGAGTCCACAGCAACAAAGCCAGGACTCAAGTTCATGTTGGGTACATTGTGTATAAGAGCCGATTCTACAAGACGGCGTCTGTGAAGAGTAGAGGCAGGAAAGATTATTTTGGAGGAAGACCAATCAATGGGATGATTAGAATCCCTCACATGGCAGAAGAGAGCATTGTTAGTGTCTGCAGACTTAACACTTCTCTTGTGTTCTTTAAGTCTGTCATTCAGTGTACGGCCAGTTTCGCCAAAGTATTGGAGAGGACAAGAAGAACAGGAAATAGAGTAGACACCAGCAACATTAGAAGCAGGAGGAGCAGTGTGAACTAGG
>WNGS01007221.1:33754-45453 GCA_020271785.1 Procambarus virginalis
CGGAGGCAAACCCCTAGCAGTTTAAAGACCAACTAATGAAAGTAGAACACTGCTTGAGCAAACCTCACACAACCAGCTCCGAACATCATTCTGCTTGGGGACTTCAACCTACGGCACCTGAAGGGAAGCCCTGGCTAATACAGTAATACAAGAAAGAATACCAGGAAGTAGGCTTAATGAACCGGCACATGCAAATGACCTGCTACGGATGTGCGACGGGTTTGCCTTAAACCAGCAAAAAGTAGAACCAACCAGGAAGGAGAACACGCTGGACCTCATTTTCACTAATACTGATGAATGTGATCAGGAACATAATGATGACAAATACCTGTTACTCAGATCACAACGTAATTGAAGGTATGACAACCATTTGGGAACCGACCTTCAAAACCAGTCCAGATTCCGGTGGAGGAGATTTCAGCAAATTCAACTTCAATAATAAACAGATAAACTGGGAGCAAATAAACCAGGACTTCACAGAAATAAACTGGGAAGAAACAGCTAGGAAATGCGAACCTGAACCAGTGCCTGGAAAAAATAAGCTCAGTAGCACTAGAAATATGTACAAACCGCATCCCCCTAAGAAAAAAGAGGAAGAGATGCAGATTGGAACGAGAACGTCGTTCCCTATATAGGCGAAGAAAACGAATCGCGGTACAACTTGAGAGTCGCACCCTATCTCAGGAACGGCGAAGAAGGTTAGGTAGCGAAATAGGAAAAATGAACTCAAGCTACAAGAATCATACAAAACGCAGGAGAGGGAAAGAGAGCAAAAGGCCATCAGTGAAATAGAGAGAAACCCGAAATATTTTTTCTCCTATGCAAAATCAAGATCAAAAACCACATCTAGTATCGGGCCCTGCGAAAGGAAGATGGAACTTTCACCGATGACAACAAAGAAATGAGCGAGCTACTGAGGAAGCAATACGACTCTGTCTTCAGCGAGCCATTAAACGCACTAAAGATCGATAACCCAAATGAATTTTTCATGGATATGATACCAACATCAAATCATATATCAGACGTCACCCTATCCCCACTGGATTTTGAAGAAGCCATAAACAGTATGCCTATGCACTCCGCACCAGGCCCGGATTCTTGGAACTCCATATTCATCAAGAACTGTAAAAAACCACTATCGCAGGCCCTTCACATTCTGTGGAGACAAAGCCTAGATACTGGCGTTATTCCTGATATACTAAAAACAGCAGAGATAGCACCACTTCATAAAGGAGGAAATAAGGCAGAGGCAAAAAATTACAGACCGATAGCACTAACATCGCACATCATAAAAATTTTTGAGAGAGTGCTAAGAAGTAAGATCACAAAATACATGGAATCACAGCATCTCCATAACCCCGGACAACATGGTTTCAGAACAGGGCGCTCTTGCCTGTCGCAGTTGCTGGACCACTATGATATGGCATTAGATGCTATGGAAGACAAACAAAACGCTGATGTAATTTACACAGATTTTGCAAAAGCTTTTGATAAATGTGACCATGGTGTTATTGCCCATAAAATGCGCTCAAAAGGAATTACCGGAAAAGTAGGCAGATGGATCTACAATTTCCTGACCAACAGAACCCAATGTGTAATAGTCAACAAAATAAAATCCAACCCGTCAACCGTTAAGAGCTCAGTCCCCCAGGGTACTGTGCTTGCTCCAGTACTTTTTCTCATCCTTATATCGGACATAGACAAGAACACAACCTATAGCACTGTATCATCCTTTGCAGATGACACTAGGATCTTCATGAGAGTAGGCAACATAGAGGACACGGCGAACCTCCAGTCAGATGTAGATCAGGTCTTTCTATGGGCTACAGAAAATAATATGGTGTTTAACGAAGACAAGTTCCAGCTCATGCGCTATGGAAAAAATGAAAATATAAAAACTGAAACCACGTACAAAACTCAGGCAAATCATAACATAGAACGAAAAGGCAATGTAAAGGATCTGGGTGTACTCATGTCGGAAGACCTTACCTTTAAAGAACACAATAAAGTAGCCGTCACAACTGCAAGAAAAATGACAGGTTGGATAACAAGAACTTTTCACACTAGAGATGCTATACCGATGATGACACTTTTCAAAACGCTTGTGCTCTCTAGAGTGGAGTACTGCTGCACAATGACAGCCCCTTTCACTGCGGGTGAAATTGCTGACCTGGAGAGCGTGCAGAGATCCTTTACTGCTAGAATCCACTCGGTAAAACATCTAAACTATTGGGACCGACTAAAGAGCCTAAATCTGTATTCCCTTGAGCGCAGGCGGGAGAGATACATAATAATTTACACGTGGAAAATATTAGAGGGGCTGGTCCCAAACCTGCACACAGAAATAACATCACATGAGACCAGAAGACATGGCAGGATGTGCAGAATACCCCCGTTGAAAAGCAGAGGTGCAACTGGTACTCTGAGAGAGAACTCTATCAACATCAGAGGCCCGAGACTGTTCAACACGCTTCCACTACACATAAGGGACATAACTGGCAAACCCCTCACAGTGTTCAAGAGAGAACTGGATAAGCACCTCCAAAGGATACCTGATCAACCAGGCTGTGACTCATACGTCAGGCTGCGAGCAGCCGCGTCCAACAGCCTGGTTGATCAGTCCAGCAACCAGGAGGCCTGGTCGATGACCGGGCCGCGGGGACGATAAGCCCCGGAAGCACCTCAAGGTATCCTCAAGGTAAGGTATGTCCCCTATGTTACCTAACTCTGACTCCCAGTTGACATTATCAGCAGCAGTTATAAAATTGTCTATAGCAGATTCATTGTGCAGCCTAAAACTTATCTCCCTTGACTCTAGAGGTGGTTTGTTAATGTTAGTTAACAGTACCTAACTGTTAGTTGTTAGTACCTAACAGGGTGTTAAACATCTTCTGAATACTGCTCGTCACTTTTGAATTTTCAGGGAAAATTTAAGTGCGAAATTTTACTGTACAACCTAGCTCATGGGAGCCGGTCGGCCGAGCGGACAGCACGCAGGACTTGTGATCCTGTGGTCCTGGGTTCGATCCCAGGCGCCGGCGAGAAACAATGGGCAGAGTTTCTTTCACCCTATGCCCCTGTTACCTAGCAGTAAAATAGGTACCTGGGTGTTAGTCAGCTGTCACGGGCTGCTTCCTGGGGGTGGAGGCCTGGTCGAGGACCGGGCCGCGGGGACACTAAAGCCCCGAAATCATCTCAAGATAATCTCAAGATATGGGTTCTAACTAAGCCTAACATGTTGGGCGCCAGAGGCAGCTAAGTACCCAGTGACCTAAATGTGACCGAAATATACAACAAAACCTAACCTACTAGCTCATCTCGACCTCATTAGTGGTGCTCCCTGGAGGAAGCTAACCTGACGTTTGCTGCTGCCACATCAACGAGTCTACCCCATCTGCCTGCGTACATCTCTGCTGCTATCATGCAAAACAATTCTAAGCTCGGTAAGGCTGCAAAGAAAGATAACACACCTATCAGGATGAACCCAACCAGCCAAGCTAGCAACAGGAATAACGCGGCTGTCTCCCCCCTAGCGGCAACCGGGGGGGGGGTACTGACCCTCCCTGTGTCAACAATAACAAACCTTCCCAGCTGAGTGAAGCGTTGTCGCCGACTCGAGCCATGCAACAGTTAACAACTTAAACGAGCTGCCTCCCCATGTTCTGACTTTAAGCGTCTCGCTGATAATCCATGGTTCAAATTATTGACTCAGATACATGATGACCAAAAGTTTATAATCCGAGAGCAGTCGGACCTGATAATGAAGCTACAGAGTGATGCTTTGGCCATGCACAAGATTAACCAAGATCTGTCTGCCAGAGTCGGCCACCTCGAACAGGAATTAAGCTCTCTGCAGATCTCGGTTACTAACTCTAAATCAGCAGAAACCTCTAAGAAGCAAGAAGAGATGTTACAAAAGTTAGAGAACCATTTTAACTCCCTACAACAGCAACACACTACAACCCAAGACGAATCAGATCAACTTAAGCTCCTTGATTCTGTTATCATCTCATCACTTGATTTTCCCCATGAAACTGACAGGGAAAACTGTACTGCCATCGTGATCCAGGAATTGCGTACTAAGCTGAATTATTCAATCGAAGCAAGTGACATCAAGTCAGCTTATAGAGTGGGTACGAAATCATCTGGCACAAATAACAGGAAGATACGTGTGAAGTTAGATAGCTGCTCCCGCAAGTCTGACCTTATCACTGCTGCAGTCGGTGGGAAATCCAATGTTTATGTGAACGAATGTCTAACCAGATTCAGACAAAATCTCTTATATAAACTACGTGGAATCTGCAAAAAATCCCCTGCTATTAAACATTGTTTTGTGCGCGATGGTAAAATAATAGCTAGGAAGACTGACTCTGGAAAAACTTATGTCATAACCACTGAGGCTCACCTCACTTCCTTCCTGGCTGACTGTGGGATATCAGCTGAATAACCAGATCATAATTTGTAGTCTCACATACAACCAAAGTGTACTTAAGCTCTGCCTTTCCTTTCCAAAGGTTTTTTATTTTTATTTTATTTTTATTTTTTGTTTGTCATCTATGCCTGTTTTTTTACTCTTAATTATTTGTTCTTAGTTAATCCCCTTGTCACTAAACCTAGGGATCTTATTACCCTGTTATATTTAAAGTAACTTGGTATTTGTTTCTTGTAATCATTTATTGGAATTAAGTAATAGTATAATTGTTTATATCATCTACCACAGTATCATAGTAAAATCTTCCACATTAATATACTCTCACCCTGTTTATTTTTACACTTAGATTTATATTAGAGTAAAATTCAAGATTTACTCAGATATACATATATCTGAGTAATATATATCTTTTTTTTTTCTTTTTTTCGGAATTATCTATTTGAGCTCACTTTGTTTTCTTAGGTTCATACCAACTATAGGATTTTAATTAACCATTACTAAGCTAATTATCCTCAAGTTCATTTTACTTTATGATTATTATTTTTCTTATTATTTTTTATTTTACATTTATATTGTCAGTCTCTACTGATTTTTTGTTTTTTTTATTTTATCTAACTTCTGTGTCCTTCCTGGCTATCTATTGGATCTCTATTTTACTTCTAAATTGTTACTATTTTATTGTATTTGCTTTTATTCTTGTGTTTGCTATATCATGTATCTTGTATCGTGATCCCTCTGCATCTCTATGCACACTGATATTGATCCTGATCAAAATCTTCTGTCTCATATCTACACCAACCAGCACATTGATCATCATTATTGCAAGTATTTCACAGCACACCAGGCTAAAAACAAACTCCAAAATAACACCTGTTTATCAGTTTACAACCAAAATGTTAGATCACTTGGTAAACATTTTGACGATTTAAATGCATTACTCACAGCACTAGGTACTAACTTATCGTTCATTATTCTAACAGAAACTTGGCTAAATAAAGACTATACCCAACTCTACAACTTAGCTGGTTATAAAGCCATTCATAACTGTAGGCCTAATAAAAAAGGTGGTGGCACAGCTATATATTACCGAGATACATTTATCTGCAACAGTATTATTAGTGACAGAGATGACTACTGTGAATATACTTTTGCTCAGTTTACAATTAAATCCCTTAAATCCTCATTGACTATTGGAGCCATCTATAGATTTCCCAATACTAACATAGCTTCTTTCTCAGACAACCTAAGTAATCTTATTATAAACAACAATCTCAACAAAAACCACATCATTCTGGGAGGAGACTTTAATATTGACCTGGGTCAACAAAATTGCTCTCAAGTTGACTATTTCCTTAACAGCATGAACTCCTGTATGCTAATCCCCACAATCACCAAACCTACCCGAGTCACTCAAACATCAGCCACTACCTTGGACCACATATGGACAAACATAACAGCTCCCCTTGTATCTGGTATAATCTACGACAGAACAACTGACCACTATCCTACCTTTCTCATAGCGAACATGGACATAACACCACCAAAAAGCAAGAAACTTTCATTTAGGCTACACAGTGAATCAGCTTTGGGCAATCTTACAGATGCATTTCACAATATTAACTGGGATTCTGAATTCAATAATACCCAGGATATAAATTCATTAGCTAACCTCTTCCTCTCCAAAACTCTAAGCCTCTACAACCTTCATTGTCCCCTTCTTACCAAGCAAGTAACTGACAAAAGATTAAACAATCCATGGCTCACAAGCGGCATTCTCAATTCAATCAACAAGAAACATGAATATGAAAAGAAACTTAGGATTGGCCTAGTTTCAAAGGAAGTAGCTAAAAGGTACTCATCAATGCTTACCAGTATCATAAGAAAGGCAAAACTTGCATATTATGTGAATAGATTCAATGAAGCAAAAGGCAACATGAAAAGCACTTGGAAAACCATCTCTAGTATCCTAGGAACTAAACAACACTCACATAACCAAATAAAACTCTACAAGGATGGGGATATACCGTCAACTGATTTAGAAATGGCAAATGAATTTAATAGTTTCTTTTCATCGGTTGGTGCTAATCTTGCCAGTAAAATCCCACAGACTCAGACACATATTAACACATATCTCTCAGGCAGCTATCCAAACTCTCTTCTCCTTTCACCAATCAGCCCGGAAGATGTTGTGTCCATCATACACTCTCTAAAAACAAAGGCAGGGAACACCAGTGAAATTCCATCCATTGTATACAAGAACGCCTCCCATGCCCGTGCCCCACCCATAGCCCTACTGTTCAACAAATCTATAGAGTGTCACACCTTCCCTGATATCCTCAAAAAAGCAAGAGTAACGCCAGTCCATAAAGGAGGCAATCCGGCGGACATAAACAATTATAGACCAATATCAAATCTACCCATTCTATCTAAAATATTTGAAAAAATTATTTACAAACAGCTCTATTCCTACCTCGTAAAATTCGACATACTCAGCCCCTGCCAGTTTGGCTTCAGGTCCCAAAAGAGCACCAACGATGCAATCATTAGTCTCCTTGACGTAATCTACTCAGCACTTGACAAAAATGAGTTTCCGATTGGACTCTTCATTGACCTAAGAAAAGCCTTTGATACTGTTAATCACAACTACCTCTTACTTAAACTCCAGCATTATGGAATCCGAGGCCTTGCCCTTGACTACATCCGATCCTATCTTAGTGACAGACACCAATATGTAACTATCAATGAAACAACTTCTTCCACTCTACCAATTACCGTTGGAGTGCCACAGGGCAGTATCTTAGGACCTCTTCTATTTCTTATATATATAAACGATCTGCCTAATGTCTCTAATATTCTCAAACCTATATTGTTTGCTGACGATACTACTCTTATCTATTCAGACCTCAACCCACATACACTAAATAATGTTGTGAATAATGAATTAAAAAAAGTCCACTTATGGATGTCAACTAACAAACTAACATTAAACATCGAAAAGACTTACTACATCTTATTTGGAAGCAAATCATCAAATGCAATTCAGCTACAGATAGACAACATTAACATCAGTAATAAAAATGATGGCAAGTTTCTTGGCCTATTCCTAGACAAGAGACTCAACTTCAGCACCCACATTCAACACATAACTAAGAAAGTCTCTAAGACAGTTGGTATACTCTCCAAAACCAGATATTATGTTCCTAACTCTGCTCTCCTCTCTCTCTATTATGCTCTAATCTACCCCTATCTTAATTATGGTATCTGTGCATGGGGGTCTACCACTGCAAACCACCTTAAGCCCATCATCACCCAGCAAAAATCTGCTATCAGAATAATAACTAACTCTGCTTTCAGGGAGTTGACCCTGAGCAGCCGTGGAGTGCGGACGTGTCCCTCCGTGACTGCTAGGGTAGTTAGCTGTTTGGTCGCCAGGTGGCAGGGCGTAGCTGCCCCCCCAGTGTTGTTGCCTGGCTGGCGTTTTGCTGACGTGGCGGACCTGCGTTACGATGGGGGTCACCATCCCACCTGTATTGCGGGCTCAGTCTGTGGGCCTGGAATTTTCAAGCCGGGCTGGGTACCCGGAGATTGCACGGGCGTGTGAGCAGCTGCAGGTGCCTGTAATTGACATCTACGGTGTCGAGCTTGTGACGGCCCGTCGGGTGATTATCAAGTTCACTGAGGAAATGGCGTATAGTGCATTTCTCCGTAGGTACGAGGGGCGGACTCTGCCTCTACAGGATGGTGAGGGCACTGTTTCCATCTCGGATCGGAGTGGTGCCCTCACCTACGTCAGTGTCCATGGGGCTCCGTTAGAGTTTCCAGAGGGTCTGCTCCGGCGGTATTTCGGCCGGTTTGGCGCCATTGAGAGTGTGCGTGTGAATGTGGTGTCTTCGAGCCCGCTTAAGGGCGTCCGAACGAACATTCGTACCCTGGGTATGAGGCTACGGGAGGATATTCCGTCCTCTGTGCGGCTGTTGGGGTACACAGTTCGTGTATTCTACGCCCGCCAGCCTAGGACATGTTATCGTTGTGGCCTGTCGGGCCATCAAGCTGCTGAATGTTCTGCGCCCGCCTCTGCACCTGTGAACCTCTTCAGTGAGGAGGACTTTCCGCCACTTCCTGTGGAAGAGGACGCCTCTCCAGCCGCGACTGCGCCCCCTGTGGTGGAAGTTCCCCCGAATGTCGCCGACCCAGTTCCGGATGTTGCGATGCACTCGGTGGATACTCCTGCTCCTGTCCCTGATGCTCCCGTGGGTCTTTCTGATGCTCCCTCCTCACCGTCTGCGTGCCCGTCTTCGGTTTCTGCGCCTGGCCCTGCGTGCTCGCATGCGACCTCGCCTCGGGTCCAGGCTGCGCTGAGTGCTGAGGAGGCTGTGGGGCCTCCTGTTGTGTGTGGTCCGGTTCCCCCTGCGGTTGAGGCTGCTGCAGTCATGAGACGGGCGTTGGTCCGCACGGCTTGTGATGCCCGTGGTTCTGGGTCCGCCTCCGGTTCTGAGGATGTGCGCCCGGTGCCCAAGCGGTCCAAGCGTTCTTCTCCTGCATGGGCTGATGTGGAGTCTTCGGGAGATGAGGTGGTGGTCGCTGACGTCCATGTACCTGCTGATGCACAGGATTGTGTGTATGATTCCCCTCCTGGTTCTTCTGTCGGCGGTTCCCCGCAGTGGGAGGTGGTTGCTCCTCCAGATGTTGGTGAGGGGGGTGCTGGTGAAGGCCGCGACCTAGTGTTGTTACTTAAGAAGGATGTTCGGCGAGGGGAGCCCCTGCAGGTGTCCCGTCCGGTGGTTGCTGCGGAGCCCTGTGGGGCTGCAAAGGTTACGTGTGCGCTGCCCGTTGCCCGCGCCGGTAAAGGGAAGCACGTCCCGTTCATCTTGGCCTCCGGCGTGGAGCACGATGCGGTGACCAACCCTTTGGTTGTTCGCTTTTATCCCCAAGTGCTGCCTGTTCCGTGGTGCCCCTCGACCGTCTGGGTTCCACGGGCTCAGGTATTTGTTGAGAGTGTGCCGCTTTCGATGCCCGATCCTCGGACGTCCTTTCGTCGCCCTCTTACGGAAGTAATCCTGTTGGTGTGGGAGGCGTATTGTGTTCTTTTCCCGGCAGCGGAGTGGCCGGAAAAGTATGCGCAATCTTGATGGTTTATATAGAGTGTGTATTGGACTTTTATGTTCTGTGATGTTTATTTGCCCTTCAGGCCACTGTCCCTGTTAATTGTACTTTAGGCTATACCTTTTCATAAATTATGTTTCTTTGATTTATTGTATTATGTGCCCTTCTGGCTATGCTGTTTGCCCTCTTAAGTGCGGGGTTATTGTGCAGAACAATTTGTTTGTATACTTGTATTCCTTTCTTATTTTTGTTATTATTATTATTATATTTGTTCTTTTTTCGGTTTATGTTGGTGCCTCTCCGTGTATGTTTGCGGTGCTGGTAGCCTTGTTCTGTTTATTACATGTTTTGGAACCATTTCTGTGTTGTATTCCGATATGTTTGGCTTCTTTGTTGTGATTTGTTTGTATTCATTGCTGTATTTTGTTCTGTATTTGTTTGTATCTATTGTTGTATTTGTTTGTATCTATTGTTGTATTTTGTTCTGTAATTGTTGTATATTGTTTTGTGATTATTGTTAATTTGTGGTCGGCCCTTCCGGCCGGCGTTTTTGTGTTTATGTACGTGTTTATGTCCTTTATGTTTTTGCTCGTGCTTTATTGTGCTGCTTGTTGCGTTTGTTTTGTTTTTATTGTACTTATAAGCATGCTTGCATGTAAAAATATAAATAAAAAAAAAAAAAAAAAACTCTGCTTTCAGACAACACTCAGCTCCCTTGTTTAAATCCCTAAACTTGCTAAATATTAACTCCCTCCACACATTCTCTTGTGTCAACTACATCTACAAAACCCTGTTCTTAAATGCAAACCATGCTCTGAAACTCTCTCTGGACAGATGTAATAGGACCCATTATCACCACACCAGAAATAAATATCTCTTTGATATCCCAGGGTCAAACTTAATCTGTGTAAACACTCTATGCAAATTAAGGGACCTAGTCTATGGAACTCACTCCCTAGTGAATTGAAAACTGTAAAACTTTTGCCTTATTTAAAACCAAACCAAAAAGTACTTAATTTCATCTTCTTAGTTTCCTACACTGAGCTTATTTTTTGCTCTGTATCTAGTGTTACCCAATCTCCTAATCTTATGTATTTAACCCAAACACCTTATCATTGTGTTCATTGCTGTCTTCCTTTATGTGCTAGCCATTTGCTGTATTGTGCCTACCAAATTTTGTCAACTACCATTCAAGCTTTCATTGCAATCAATCTTAGCTACCTAATTGCTTTATTATACTGTACCTACATTTTCTCTCATCTTTTTTTTTCTTTTTTCTTTTCTGCCATGTAATGTTATCATTTCTTTTTATAATTTTTGCTAGTATTACCTACTAAAAATTTTCTTAGATTAAGGACCTGCCCGAAACGCTGCGCCGTACTAGTGGCTTACAAAAGATTGTAATTACCCATATTATATAGTCTCACATTCCCAATGTACCTTCTTGTATATGAAATAAATAAAATAAATAAATAATATAAAGTTTGGGTCCAAAAATGCAAAAATGAAACCTCGTTCGATTTAAATCAAAATTTTTTGACAAGTTCTATATAAAAAGTGTTTCATCTGGTCCAGTTTCAGCAATTCCTTAGCATACAATAGGAAGGTGCAGGAAAAAAAAACTATATTGAAGTAGGTGGTGAAAATTTATGCAAAATGGTCAACAAACCCGATTATGAATCCAAAAGTAGTCAAAACTGAAGAAATCATAGCTTATGAACGTCTTTGCTATCACAAATGCAATATATTAAACAACTATTATAATAAGTTTTAATTGGAAAAAAAATTAAGAGAAAAAAAAAAGGATTTTTTTTTGTTGCAATGTTTTTTTTTTCGATTTTTTTTTGGGGGGCCCCCCCCCGATGCATCAAACTTGCAGAACCGACTGCACGGAAGCCTATCTGTAAGGATGCAAATTTTGGAGGAGAAACATTGGTTGATTTGGGTCAAACCTTTAGCCATCAGACTTTTAGTGTGAGACCTTAGCAAGTATCTTTATTAAATCCTGTTGGGGTATATGTACAATGTGAGGCAGCCAAAGGGTATTAAAAATACGTTTTCATTTTATCAATTCACACCTGGGGGAATCTACACAGTATGGAGGTGTAAGGTCAGCGGCATCTGTCTCTACATGTGAGAATAAGTTATACATTATCCCCCCCCC
>WNGS01007224.1:42456-52996 GCA_020271785.1 Procambarus virginalis
CAGGGACTAGTGAAGGATCTAAGTATCCTAGAGTCTGTCAGGTTCCCTCAGGACACAGTAAATGAAAAAGAACCAATTAAGCTACATGTATTCTGTGATGCCTCAGGATAGGCTTATGGCACAGTAGCTTACCTGGTCTCAAATGGGCAAGCTAATTTGCTCACATCAAAGGCCAGAGGGGCACCGGTAAAGAAACGATCATTGCCACAACTGGAGTTAACAGCCCTACTGTTAGGAGTAAGATTGGCTCATTATCTGATCAAGGCCTTAAGCAACATCCACTTTGAAGAAATATGGTATGGTCAGATAATGAGGCAGTACTACAGGGGGTGAAAAATAATAACAGTAAAAATCCTTACGTGAGTAACCGCACTAAGGAAATACGAGAGTTATCAGCAGGGTATAAACTGAGATATGTACCCACCACCGAGAATCAAGCTGACTATCTCTCCCGAGGCAGTTATGGCAGTTAACCAAAGCAGAGATGTGGTTCAATTGACCTCAATGGCCACTGGTCACATCAGTCAGTGACCAATGGCCTGAACAAAAGCCACAAGTCATTGTGACCAATGTCACTGTTCCCACTGAGAATCCAGAACCACCTCGGACTTTGGTAATTGGTCTTTATCGGTACTCTGAACTAAATAAACTAATAGGTGTCACCCAAGTGGTGTTTGATTTTCTAAAGAAAATAGGAATCAAGCATCAATTCCCTATTGCCCTAAGGTACTGGGTCAAAATTGCCCGAAACGCATTGCGTAATAGTGGTTTTAGGCATTGTATGTACTAGCTCTATCTATAAATCGATCCACTTATGTAAAATCTCTTTATGTATGTACCTTTCCTGAATAAACATATTTATTTATTTATTTATAAAAGAGCCCAAACAGATATATTAGGGATAGAATTTGACAATGTCCCTAAGAAACTACAAAATGATCTGGGTCTCTGAATAGACACAAACAATTATAACATAATAAGATGTGGAGGACGCATACAGCATGCGGACATAGATCTGGAAGCAAAAAATCCAATATTGCTTCCTTGTCACCACATAGTAAGCAAGCTAATTGTGCTACACATACACAAACACAACACTCGGCAAGGTGGGATATTAGATACTCTCACAGATTTAAGACAGCAATATTGGCTACTCCAGGGTAGGCAGACTGTAAAGTCCATAATTATATCCTGTGTTATTTGTCAGAGATACGATGCCAGAGTGTGTCCATATCCAGGCCCTCCTCCACTCCCAAAGGAGCGAGTTGTATATATATTCGTCCTTTGAGACTGCAGGAGTAGATTTAACAGGAGTACCAACATTAACAGGCACCAAGGACAATAATCGAGTGAAGGCATATATCTGCCTATTTACTTGTGCCACAACAAGGGCAACATCTAGAAGTTACTCCCAACATGAGTGCCGAGGCATTCATACAGGCTTTCCACAGGTTTGCTTCACGTAGATCTTGTCCTAAGTAAATGATCTCAGCCAATTGGTCCAACTTAGTGGCAGGAGAAGCATTTCCGAGGAAAATCTGGAACCACCCAAAGGTACGCTCTAAATCAACGGCAGTGCTACTGGAAATTCATACCTCCCAGAGCACCATGGCACGGAGGCTTCTATGAACGCATGATTGGTACAGTGAAACGTTCTCATAGGAAAAACTTACATTGGCAGGAAGTTTGGAGGTTTGGGCACGGTGCCCTTCACTGCTCTGGGACTGTCTCTCTCTGTCCTTTGTGTGGGGTCGAAGGTCACTTTAAGTCGGAGTGCAATTCTCCCCAGGCTCGCTACCTGAATTGCAGTGAGGCCTGTTACGTACCTCTATAAGCTACGTAATTAAATACATTTAATTTGTACTTCTACATTAATTTGTACTTATATATATGCCTTGTTTTATCTGATTATATGTACATCTAAATATTCTTTACTTGTATGTAAGATATGTGTTGCCTGATTTATATGTTGAATTAGGCCTAACTTTTCCACCCGTGGGAACGATGATATTCTTTGTTGGTTCACGGTTGATTTCGTGGGAAAGTGGTTTTATCTATGATCATCAGTAGGAATCACTGATGGGATTTCTGTAATTGTTTGAACATTGGGGGGCAACATTCCGTGAGAAAATTTCTAGTTCCTGGTGGCGGGGGAGCGTTGCCAATATTTCCCTTTGTTATTTTATTTTAATTACTGCATGTATTATTAATTACATTATTTTTGTTATGCATGTTATTCTGACCATTTACTAAGTTACTTTAAGATTACTCTTGTCACATTATTTTGCTCCATGTAAGTTTAATTAAATAATGTTAGTTTGGCAATTTTCCGCGGGGCGGAAGCAATGTTTTTGACTCCCGCAGTTTTAGTATTCAGTAACTCGCACGGGACAGGAGAGATAACAACTTGGGAGATAAGTCTGTTAATATTTGTTTTGCCATACATACATTTATATTATAAGAGAGACAATACTTTAATTTGCTTTTATAAGTGATCTTGTCCATCTGTGCTATATATATAATATCTTGTACTTATATTATTGTTAATATATATAATATAATTTATATGTATATTTCTTAGTCCTAAGGGATAAATACTTTATTCTTGCTTGTGCCAATCATGTGGTTACACTGGTGACCCGCTCTATATTACAGCAATTCTAACATGACCCTAGACAACAAGTTTCTTAATGCTGTACAGGGTTACGAGCCGTAACGAACGATCTGGTAACATAGTTATGGGGGCCTGTGCCGGGAAATATTTTTCCCACTTAAACTTAACTGTGCTAATCTAACCTTGCCTTCCTAGGTACCAGTGTCTTGTGTGTTTTCTACTATTAACTATTCCATGTGCCATGCAAGCCTTCCTGTGTGTCAAGTAACAACGTTTCACGATTTTGAGGTAAGTCATCCTATAACTTTTGTTTGTGCAGTGAGGCCAAGCGAATTTTCAGTGTGGTGAAAATTTTACAGTGAAGTGAAGTGCAGTGCCAGTGTGTTTATTATTATTATTGTGAATCAAGTGCCAAGTGTTAATCACGATGGAGGATCAAGTGTTGTTGTTGTTGGCTCAACCAAACTTTGAGGGAATTAAAAACCTAACAAAGTCTGCGTTAGTAAATATGGCCAATAAGCTAGAATTAACCGCCAGAAATAGCATGACTAAGGCACAAATTCTGAGAGTCATAGTGACACATTTTGTTGAGAACCAAGAATTAGGAGAAGAATGTCTGGAGGAAGTTAGAGAAGAGTCAAGTGATCAAATTGCTTTAAGGCGTCTTGAGTTAGATGCACAAGTAACGTATGCTAAACTTGAGGCTCAAGAAAAAGCCAACGAATGTGCAAGGCAACAGAAATTATTAGAGGCTGAAGCTCAGCAGAGGGAGCTTGAGACTAGGCGTTTAGAACTTGCGGCACAAAACCAGAGAGTTTTAATGGAGTTGCAACTGGAAGCAACCAGGAAGCAACAAGCCGAAGAACACACTAGGCAATTAGAGATTCAACAACAAATGGCTGACACTAACTTCAGGCTTGAAACACAGCGTATGGCAGCTGGGCATGGAAATTCTAGTAATGTTTCAATTAATAATGATAATAATCCCATAAGGATGAGTAAATATATAGAATTACCCAAGTTTAATGAGGAGGATCCTGAGGTTTTCTTTGCACATTTTAATAAGATTGCCATCAGTATGAACTGGCCAAGGGATCAATGGGTAGCAATTATGCAGTCTCAATTTAAGGGGCGTAGTCAGGAGGTTTTTACATCCCTACCTGACGCTCATAGTTTTGATTATGAATTTGTAAAGAAAAGCATCTTAAATGCTTATCAATTAAATCCAGAGGCACACAGGCAAAAATTTAGAAACCTAAGGAGGGTAAGTGATCAGACAATAGCTGATTTTACTCGTCAAAAGACGAACTATTGCAACAGATGGTTAAAGTCACTTTCAGTCACAGAGTTTGATGCTTTAAAGAATCTTCTTATCATGGAAGAAGTATTGTCTTGTCTCCCAGACAAATTGTCTACTTTTATGGCAGAACAAAAGAATATAACAGACATTTATGAGCTGTCAAAGCTCGCTGATGAGCATGAGTTGTTGACTAAGGCCCAGTTTACGGCCACTTCACCTAAGTCTAGTCATAGAGTAAATTACAATGCTCACAGAACTCCTTATCATTATAAGCCCACTCCTAGTCCGCCAGTTACTCCCGTGAACTCTTCTCTTACTAACCCTAAGATTGTTACTCCACTGCCAGGATCATCTAAGCCTAGTAATGCTCATTATAAACCTGCAGTTGGTTCTACCAGTGTGCCCACTTTCAAGCATTGTACACATTGTAAGAGAAGGGGTCATGTGATTACTTCATGTTTTAGTTTGCATCCTGAACTACGGCCAACTGGTCTTATTATGAGTAAAGGATTGCAACATATTAATTCTTCATGTACTACAGTCAATCCCAATTGGATGGCTGACTTTAAACCATATATTTCCACAGGTACATTATTATGTAATAATGGTAACCATAAGACTGTTCAATTACTCCGTGATACTGGAGCTTCACAGTCTCTTATTGCCCAAAATGTACTTGCTGATGTTGACACCCGAGATCTGGGTGAAGTTGTACTTCTCCAAGGTATTGCCGGTAGAGTACAACCTGTATCTTTAATGCAAATTAATCTTGATTCTAAATATACTTCAGGATGGTGTAATGTTGGTGTAAGTAAGCAACTGCCCATTCCTGGGGTAGACATTATATTAGGTAATGATTTTGGCAACCGACAGGTTGCAGGGCCCAAGTGTCCCATAATGTTAACCAATCCCCAGAATGTATTAGCTAAACCAGAGGCAGATGATATTATTTACCCTGCTTGTGTGGTTACTAGATCAATGGGAAAAACAGGTGAGAGTAATTCTGATTTCACTGAGGTTGCTGTTCCCAAGACCAGGACCCCTTCAGGAAAGGAGTGGGAGGTGGATCTTGAGGATTCTTTTATGACTCGACTGGATGATGAGAGTGAGGCAGTAGTAGAAGCCCCGCCGAACCTAAGTCACAAGGAAAGTGAAGGTGAGGAGGCTGAACTATCTGTACCTTGCCCGCTTGTCTCCAGTGAACCAGTTGTCGAGAGTGAGGCCGAAGTAGCTATGGCTCCATTTTATTCTGATCAATCAGGAAAAGAGATCAAGCTACTAGGTTCTTGCCCGCTCGCTGCTGAGTCTGAGTCATTGCCCTTAAGTGTTGAACAGACTACTGATCCTAGTTTAATTAAGTGTATTTCTGAGGCACCTGATAATGTTGATGCATTGGAGGAAGGGACGGGTTTCTTTTTCCAGGATCGACTTCTGATGAGAAGGTGGAGACCCAAGGGAACTCCCTCTTCAGATGATTGTGAGATTAGAACCCAACTCGTTGTCCCCAATGATTATCGTAGGCAGATCTTGCAAGCTGCACATGATGACCCCATGGGAGGTCACCAAGGTATCTCAAATATGTACCATAAGATATGTAAATATTTTTTCTGGCCTAAGTTAAAGAAAGACGTGGTTAGATATTGTCATAACTGTGTACCTTGTCAACTTGTTGGAAAACCTAATCAATCTGTGCCTAGAGCACCATTGCAACCTATTGTAGTTCCTGATGAACCATTTACTCATGTTGTAATTGATTGTGTAGGTCCTTTACCTAAGACTAAGTCGGGTAACATGTTTTTATTCACTCTCATGTGTATGACTACTAGATTTCCAGAAGCTTATGCTCTAAGGAATACCCAAGCTCATAATCTCATCAAGTGTCTTGAACGCTTTTTCTCTTTGTTTGGGATGCCTAGGGTTATTCAGAGTGATAATGGGGGAAACTTTTGTTCTAAAGTTTTCAGAACTTTTTGCGAGTCCCGAGGGATTCAGCACAAATTGTCTAGTCCATATCATCCACAAAGCCAAGGTGGGCTTGAACGTTTCCACCAGACTTTAAAACAAATGTTGAGGACAACCGGAGAGACTTATCCACGTAATTGGGATGAGAATCTCCCCTTCGTGTTGTTTGCTGCGAGAGAAGGGTTACAAGAGTCTTTGGGATGTTCACCTTTTGAACTCGTGTTTGGTCACCAAGTGAGAGGTCCTCTTAAAATGCTCCACGAAAAGTTGTTGGGAGATGTCTCTGTTCATCAGAGTGATTTGTACTTGAGTAAGGTCAAGGACAAGTTGTGTCGGGCTCGTGAGTTGGCGAAAGAACATCTGGGAAGAACTCAACAAGCCATGAAATTACGATATGACAAGAAGTTCAAGGCTAAACTCAGGTCGTTTGCTGTCGGAGATTTGGTGTTGGTGTTGAAACCTCGTTTGGGGACTTCCATGTCCCATAAGTTTGCAGGACCCTACCAAGTGGTAGAGAAGGTGGGAGACCTAACTTATAAAATAATTAACCCTAATCTTTCAGAACCCCAAATGACTGTGCACATTAACAGATTAAAAGCTTATGTTGGACCAGGTGTAGTAACTTGTTTTAGTCGGGAAGAGTATACACCTGAGGATCATTGCAGTGAGGGAAATGATGTTAATATTCAACTTCTCAGTTCCAGTTCCAATGGCAGGGAGATGCTATGTCATTTACAGGAGGAGCAACGTGATGAGTTCCAGGTTCTGCTGGACAACCATACATCTCTGTTTGGGGAGGTTCCCACTCAGACCCACCTCATCACCCACGACATTCAGCTCCTGGACAACACACCCATTCGACAACATCCGTACCGAGTGAATCCCGAAAAGAGGAAGATTCTACAAGCAGAAGTGGACTATCTGCTCCAGCATAATTTCATTCGGCCAAGTCAAAGTACTTGGAGCTCTCCGTGTTTATTAGTGCCAAAACCAGGAGGAACCTGGAGATTGTGTGTTGATTATCGTAAACTGAACAAACACACTACTGTGGACGTTTTTCCCTTACCTCTGTTAGAGGAATGTATTGAATCAATTGGACATGCTCAATATGTAAGTAAACTTGATTTGTCTAAGGGCTATTACCAAATTCCATTGACTGATTACGCGAGGGAGGTTACTGCTTTTGTGACACCTGATGGTGCTTACGAATTTAACGTGATGCCGTTCGGTCTGCGAAATGCACCTGCTACTTTTCAGAGACTCATGAATTTCTTACTCAAGGATGTGCCAGATTGTAGGGCCTACCTTGATGACATTGTTTTATACAGTAAGAATTGGTCAGATCATCTCTTAGGTCTTAAGAACTTGTTTACAGTGTTGCAAAGTGCAAAATTAACCATAAATATGAATAAGTGTAGTTGGGCAAGAGGTACTATAACCTATCTTGGACATGAAGTAGGACAAGGTAAGATTATTCCATTACAAGATAAGATTCAAGCCATTGTGGACTACCCAGTGTTAACTAGTAGAAAAGGAGTCCAACGGTTTATTGGTATGTGTGCATACTATAGGCGTTATTGTAGAAATTTTTCAACAGTGGCTGCTCCTTTGACAAATTTGTTACGCAAGCATGTAAAGTTTCAGTGGACACAAGATTGTCAGAATGCTTTTCAGAACCTAAAGGGCATATTGTCTACATCACCTGTTCTTGCTAGTCCCCAATTTGATAAACCTTTCATATTACACATTGATGCGTCAGATGTTGGTATAGGGGCTGTGTTGATTCAAGTTGGTTTAGATAATATTGAACATCCTGTGTATTATTTTTTGTGCTTAACATTTTTACTTCAGAAAAAATGCCATTGATCTTCAATCCATTGCATTTTTTTTTCTTGGAGGTGGAAGTGTTACGTACCTCTATAAGCTACGTAATTAAATACATTTAATTTGTACTTCTACATTAATTTGTACTATATATATGCCTTGTTTTATCTGATTATATGTACATCTAAATATTCTTTACTTGTATGTAAGATATGTGTTGCCTGATTTATATGTTGAATTAGGCCTAACTTTTCCACCCGTGGGAACGATGATATTCTTTGTTGGTTCACGGTTGATTTCGTGGGAAAGTGGTTTATCTATGATCATCAGTAGGAATCACTGATGGGAATTCTGTAATTGTTTGAACATTGGGGGCAACATTCCGTGAGAAATTTCTAGTTCCTGGTGGCGGGGGAGCGTTGCCAATATTTCCCTTTGTTAATTTATTTTAATTACTGCATGTATTATTAATTACATTATTTTTGTTATGCATGTTATTCTGACCATTTACTAAGTTACTTTAAGATTACTCTTGTCACATTATTTTGCTCCATGTAAGTTTAATTAAATAATGTTAGTTTGGCAATTTTCCGCGGGGCGGAAGCAATGTTTTTGACTCCCGCAGTTTTAGTATTCAGTAACTCGCACGGGACAGGAGAGATAACAACTTGGGAGATAAGTCTGTTAATATTTGTTTTGCCATACATACATTTATATTATAAGAGAGACAATACTTTAATTTGCTTTTATAAGTGATCTTGTCCATCTGTGCTATATATATAATATCTTGTACTTATATTATTGTTAATATATATAATATAATTTATATGTATATTTCTTAGTCCTAAGGGATAAATACTTTATTCTTGCTTGTGCCAATCATGTGGTTACACTGGTGACCCGCTCTATATTACAGCAATTCTAACATGACCCTAGACAACAAGTTTCTTAATGCTGTACAGGGTTACGAGCCGTAACGAACGATCTGGTAACACGGCCCACCCTACCTTCTCCCGTGCGTGTATACATTACAAGATAGAGGTAGCCATCCTCAACTTGAAGCACCAGGAGCGTTTGTCTCTGTTTCCATCTTTCTAAATGCAATAAAGATAATTATACATAATAAATTCAACCTTTGCTCCAAAACGTTATATCATGACATTTAAAATACGTTTTATTAAAACGTTTTGATCTCACGTTTTAAAGTTGTCTATACAAATTCTCAAAATATGTATTTTAAACGTAATTTAAAACGTGCCCAAATCGATGAAATGTCGTTTTTAGGATGTTATTAAAACGCGAAAATGTTTAATGAGTATTTACCCCTGTTAGTGCAACGAGCTGTGTGAACCAGTCGTACCAGTCATCAAGAACCTGCCCCGTGAAATCTAAGTAAAGAGACGACGAGCGAAGAGAAAGATAAGACAGGAAAGGGTGCGAGTCAAAGAGTCCAAATGCGTGGGCTCACCAGAATTCAGAAGAGATGGGGAAGAAGAAGAGAGGAGAACGGCTCAAGAAGGTGACCCCGGGTGTTCGTCAGAACATCACCCCAAAGGGAATGACGACAATTGAAATCACCCAGCAGGAGCACAGGCTCCGGCAAGGAGTCCAGTAAGTGTTTCAGATCGGGAAGAGAAAGCGGGATGCTCGGGAGGAGATAAATGGAACAAACGGTGTACCATTTCCTCACAAAAATACGAGCAGCAGAACAATGGAGAAGCAAAGGAAAAAGTAAGGGGACAAATGGAACATCAGAGTGAATCAAGAGAGCAGAAGAGTTAGGAGCCCCAGCTGGGGGGAGGAGAGAAAGGAATAGCCACGAAAGCGACTTAGACGAGCACCAAGCATGTGTCTGGAGACAGACACAAAGGGGCGATAATCGCGAAATCTGAAGTTGGATTTCAAGGAAATTGGCGTAATAACCACGAATGTTCCATTTAAGAACAGACATCGACAAGAAGAGAAAGGACAGCAACAGAAAACAATGAAGAAACAAGGGTAAAAAGGGAACCGCACATTAAAGAAGTGCAGGATCAGGGTCAGGGTCAGCGTAGTCAGAGTTAGGGGGCATTAGTAAACTGAGTAAAAGAGGAGGGAAGGGAGCTGGATGACAAACCAGGGGCGGATGAGTAGGGCCCAGAGGAGGAAGAGGGCAGGATAACTGAAGGTTAAAGACAGTAGCAGGAGGGCCAGAAACCAGGGAGTGCACCTCAGCAAGGGCAGCAACCGAGAGGGAAGCGGGGGGCAAAGAGACCTCCATAGCAGGAACAGGAAGTGTAACCACCAAACGGGAGGGGACGGAGAGAGAGAGTCAGAAGTAGGGGGCGAGGAAGAAAGAGAAGCCTTTTTACCTGCCGGGGAGGAGGGAGGAGGAAGGAGAGGAGGAAGAAGGGCCAGGCTTACGCTTCTGACTCAAAGAGACAGGCGTCCCAGCAACAATGTACTGGGCAACGGATTCTAGCTTCTCAACAGGAGAAGCAGAATGAGAGCATACACGACAGCCGTTGGGAGAGCGATGGACATCAGCCCATACTGTCAGGCGGAGTGGAGAGCCAATAGACGGAGGAGAAGGATGGGAAGGAGGATCGGAGGGAGACGAGGAAGAAGACACAGGAGGAAGGAGAACCCCAGACAGAGGACCAAGAGGGGGACCCTTCGGGACAGAACTCAAAGGAACAGAGGAGGGGGCGGTGGGCGTGTCAGGGTCCAAGACCTGAAAATGATTTTGAGTCTGAGGAAGGTGGGGAAGGATGAGGAGAGGAAGAGCGCAACACGCGAGCATAAGAGACGTTAGCATAAGGCGGGAGACGGCAAAATTGGCGCCTCGCCTCAGGAAAAGA
>WNGS01007230.1:0-31554 GCA_020271785.1 Procambarus virginalis
TGGCAATCCTTAAAAACGTGGAAAAAACGACGAGATAGTACATTATTCGTTCAAATCACACAAATCAATGTGTCTTTATTAGAATAACTAAAATGTTCCAGATTTAACGTGTATGTTTCAGAAAGAAGATGTACTGCAAAAACAGCTCTAATGCGGCTGAAACGTCGAAATATGCAATAAAATCAGGGTTTTCTCCTTGGACACGGATTGTCAGATTTTTGTTAATAATTCTTTACATATGCGACAAATCTGATGTATTCGCGTAATTAATTGCAAATTCACATTAAATACATTACTTTCAATCAACCATTCGTACCTCGTTAAATTAGCGAGTAAGATATTGATTCGGAGAGAAACCTTGTTTTTATTGCATATTTCGACGTTTCAGCCGCATTAGAGTTGTGTTAGGTCTAATCAGGCAAATTGCCGTTGCCTCCTCCGCATCAGCTTTAATGCGGCTGAAACGTCGAAATATGCAATAAAAACAGGGTTTCTCTCCTAATCAATATCTTACTCGCTAATTTAACGACGTACGAATGGTTGATTGAAATAATGTATTTAATGTGAATTTGCAATCAATTACGCGAATACATCTGATTTGTCGCATGTGTGATGAATTAATAACAATAAACTGACAATCCGTATCCAAGGAGAGAAACCCTGATTTTATTGCATATTTCGACGTCTCAGCCGCTAGGCTGGACGGTAGAGCGACGGTCTCGCGTCATGCAGGTCGGCGTTCAATCCCCGACCGTCCAAGTGGTTGGAGCACCATTCCTTCCCCTCGTTCCATCCCAAATCCTTATCCTGACCCCTTCCCAGTGCTATATAGTCGTAATGACTTGGTGCTTTCCCCCTGATAGTTCCCTTCCCTTCAGCTACGTTAGAGCTGTTTTTGCAGTACATCTTCTTTCTGTAACATACACGGAAAATCTGGAACATTTTAGTTAATTCTAATGAAAACACATTGATTTGTGTGATTTGGACGAATAATGGACTATCTCGTCGTATTTCCTACGCTTTTAAGGATTGCCAGTTTATTGTTATTAATTCATTACATATGCGACATAATGATGTATATGCGTAATTAATTGCAAATTCTCATTAAATACATTATTTTCAATCAACCATTCGTACCTCGTTACAATAACGAGTAAGATATTGATTAGGAGAGAAACCTTGTTTTTATTGCATATTTCGACGTTTCAGCCAGATTAGAGCGGTTTTAGCTCTAATCAGACAAGTTGCCGTTGCCTCCTCCGCATCAGCTCTAATGCGGCTGAAACGTCGAAATATGCAATAAAAACAGGGTTTCTCTCATGATCAATATATTACTCGCTATTTTAACGAGGTACATTTGTTTGATTGAATATATGTAGTGAATTCGTTCACTACATGCGAGAGCGGGGGCTTTCTCACGCCGTTTACCCGTTGAAGCTTTCTCTGTGCAAGAACATTGCCAGAGACTGGAGGAGGTTCAACGGGTCAACGGCGGGAGTAAGCCCCCACTCTTGCATGTAGAGAACGAATTGACTACATATACGATATATATGATGCAAACTCGTATTTAATTGCAAATACACATTAAATACATTATTTTCAATCAGCCATTTGTATCTCGGTAAAGTAGCGAGTTTAAGTACTCGGTAAAGTAGTGAGAGAAGCCTTGTTTTTATTGCATATTTCGACGTTTCAGCCGTATTAGAGCTGTTTTAGCTGTAATCAGACAAGTTGCCGTTGCCTCCTCAGCATCAGCTCTAATGCGGCTGAAACGTCGAAATATGCAATAAAAACAGGGTTCTCTCCTAATCAATATCTTAGTCGCTATTGTAACGAGGTACGAATGGTTGATTGAAAATAATGTATTTAATGTGAATTTGGAATTAATTACGCGTATACATCAGATTTGTCGCATATGTAATGACTTAATAACAATGAACTGGCAATCCTTAAAAACGTGGAAAAACGACGAGATAGATTTGTCGCATATGTAATGAATTAATAACAATAAACTGGCAATCCTTAAAAACGTGGGAAATACGACGAGATAGTCAATTATTCGTTCAAATCACACAAATCAATGTGTTTTCATTAGAATTAACTAAAATGTTCCAGATTTTCCGTGTATGTTACAGAAAGAAGATTATGTATGTTACAGAAAGCTGCAAAAAGAGCTCTAATGCGGCTGAAACGTCGAAATATGCAATAAAATCAGGGTTTCCCTCCTTAGATACGGATTGTCAGTTTATTGTTATTAATTCATTACATATGCGACAAATCTGATCTATACGCGTAATAAATTGCAAATTCACATTAAATACATTATTTAAATCAACCTTTCGTACCTCGTTACAATAGCGAGTAAGATATTGATTCGGAGAGAAACCTTGTTTTTATTGCATATTTTGACGTTAAAGCCGCATTAGAGCTGATGCGGAGTCTTATTAGAGCTAAAACAGCTCTAATGCGGCTGAAACGTCGAAATATGCAATAAAAACAAGGTTTCTCTCCTAATCAATGTCCTACTCGCTACTTTACCGAGATACAAATGGTTGATTGAAAATAATGTATTTAATGTGCATTTGCAATTAAATACGAGTTTGCATCATATATCGTATATGTAGTGAATTCGTTCACTACATGCGAGAGTGGGGGGCTTACTCCCGCCGTTTACCCGTTGGACCTCCTCCAGTCTCCGGCAATGTTCTGGCACAGAGAAAGCTCCAACGGGTAAACGGCGGGATAAGCCCCCGCTCTCGCATGTTGTGAACGAATTCACTACATATATTCAATCAACCAATCGTACCTTGTTAAAATAGCGAGTAATATATTGATCATGAGAGAAACCCTGTTTTTATTGCATGTTTCGACGTTTCAGCCGCATTAGAGCTGATGCGGAGGAAGCAACGGCAACTTGTCTGATTAGAGCTAAAACCGCTCTAATCCGGCTGAAACGTCGAAATATGCAATAAAAACAGGGTTTCTTCTCCTAATCAATATCTTACTCGCTAATTTAACGAGTACGAATGGTTGATTGAAAATAATGTATTTTATGTGAATTTGCAATTAATTACGCGTATACATCAGATTTGTCGCATATGTAATGAATTAATAACAATAAACTGACAATCCGTATCCAAGGAGAGAAACCCTGATTTTATTGCATATTTCGACGTTTCAGCCACATTAGAGCTGTTTTTGCAGTACATCTTCTTTCTGTAACATACACGGAAAATCTGGAACATTTTAGTTAATTCTAATGAAAACACATTGATTTGTGTGATTTGAACGAATAATGGACTATCTCGTCGTTTTTCCGACGTTTTTAAGGATTGCCAGTTTATTGTTATTAAGTCATTACATATGCAACAAATCTGATGTATACGCGTAATTAATTGCAAATTCACATTAAATACATTATTTTCAATCAACCATTCGTACCTCGTTACAATAGCGACTAAGATATGGACTAGGAGAGAAACCCTGTTTTTAATGCATATCTCGACGTTTCAGCCGCATTAGAGCTGATGCTGAGGAGGCAACGGCAACTTGTCTGATTAGAGCTAAAACAGCTCTAATACGGCTGAAACGTTGAAATATGCAATAAAAACAAGGCTTCTCTCCTAATGAATGTCCTACTCGCTACTTTACCGAGATACAAATGGCTGATTGAAAATAATGTATTTAATGTGCATTTGCAATTAAATACGAGTTTGCATCATATATATCGTATATGTAGTCAATTCGTTCTCTACATGCGAGAGTGGGGGCTTAATCCCGCCGTTGACCCGTTGAACCTCTTCCAGTCTCTGGCAATGTTCTTGCAGAGAGAAAGCTCCAACGGGTAAACGGCGTGAGAAGGCCCCCGCTCTCGCATGTAGTGAACGAATTCACTACATATATTCAATCAAACAAACGTACCTCGTTAAAATAGCGAGTAATATATTGATCATGAGAGAAACCCTGTTTTTATTGCATATTTCGACGTTTCAGCCGCATTAGAGCTGATGCGGAGGAGGCAACGGCAACTTGTCTGATTAGAGCTAAAACCGCTCTAATCTGGCTGAAACGTCGAAATATGCAATAAAAACAAGGTTTCTCTCCTAATCAATATCTAACTCGTTATTGTAACGAGGTACGAATGGTTGATTGAAAATAATGTATTTAATGAGAATTTGCAATTAATTACGCGTATACATCAGATATGTCGCATATGTAATGAATTAATAACAATAAACTGGCAATCGTTAAAAGCGTGGGAAATACGACGAGATAGTCCATTATTCGTCCAAATCACACAAATCAATGTGTTTTCATTATAATTAACTATAATGTTCCAGATTTTCCGTGTATGTTACAGAAAGAAGATGTACTGCAAAAACAGCTCTAACGCGGCTGAAGGGAAGGGAACTATCAGGGTTAAAGCACCAAGTCATTACGAATATATAGCACTGGGAAGGGGTCAGGGTAAGGATATGGGATGGGACGAGGGGAAGGAATGGTGCTCCAACCACTTGGACGGTCGAAGATTGAACGCCGACCTGCATGACGCGAGACCGTCGCTCTACCGTCCAGCCTAGCGGCTGAAACGTCGAAATATGCAATAAAATCAGGGTTTCTCTCCTTGGATACGGATTGTCAGTTTATTGTTATTAATTCATCACACATGCGAAAAATCATATGTATACGCGTAATTGATTGCAAATTCACATTAAATACATTATTTCAATCAACCATTCGTACCTCGATAAATTAGCGAGTAAGATATTGATTAGGAGAGAAACCCTGTTTTTATTGCATATTTCGACGTTTCAGCCGCAATAGAGCTGTTTTAGCTCTAATCAGACAAGTTACCGTTGCCTCGTCCGCATCAGCTCTAATGCGGCTGAAACGTCGAAATATGCAATAAAAACAAGGTTTCTCTCCTAATCAATATCTTACTCGCTAATTTAACGAGGTACGAATGGTTGATTGAAAATAATGTATTTAATGTGAATTTGCAATTAATTACGCGAATGCATCAGATTTGTCGCATATGTAAAGAATTAATAACAAAAATCTGGCAATCCGTATCCAAGGAGAGAAACCTTGATTTTATTGCATTTTTCGACGTTTCAGCCGCATTATAGCTGTTTTTGCAGTACATCTTCTTTCTGTAACATACACGGAAAATCTGGAACATTTTAGTTAATTCTAATGAAAACACATTGATTTGTGTGATTTGAACGAATAATGGACTATCTCGTCGTATTTCCCACGTTTTTAAGGATTGCCAGTTTATTGTTATTAATTCATTACATATGCGACAAATCTGACGTATACGCGTAATTAATTGCAAATTCACATTAAATACATTATTTTCAATCAACAATTCGTACCTCGTTACAATAGCGACTAAGATATTGATTAGGAAAGAAACCCTGTTTTTATTGCATATTTCGACCTTTCAGCCGCATTAGAGCTGATGGGGAGGAGGCAACGGCAACATGTCTGATTAGAGCTAAAACAGCTCTAATGCGGCTGAAACGTCGAAATATGCAATAAAAACAAGGTTTCTCGCCTAATCAATGTCCTACTCGCTACTTTACCGAGATAATAATGGTTGATTGAAAATAGTTATTTAATGTGCATTTTCTATTAAATACGAGTTTGCATCATATATATCGTATATGTAGTGAATTCGTTCACTACATGCGAGAGAGGGGGCTTACTCCCGCCGTTTACCCGTTAGACCTCCTCCAGTCTCCGGCAATGTTCTGGCACAGAGAAAGCTCCAACGGGTAAACGGCGGAAATAAGCCTCCGCTCACGCATGTAGTGAACGAATTCACTACATATATTCAATCAACCAATCGTACCTGCGAATACTTGCAGAGAGCCAGAATTTGGCTCCAAAATATGGCTCAAGCTTCGAATTTGGGATGGTTGGGATATTTTGAAAACTGCAAGGGGGTTTGGGTAAAATGTGAATCATCGCCGCTCTCAGTAATTGGCACATTATCGGTATAAAATTCGTAATTTCAAACTGCGAATACGTGCAGAGAGCCAGAATTTGGCTCCAAAATATTGTTCAAGGGTCGAATTTGGGATGTTTGTGATATATTTTAAAACTGCAGGGGGGGGGGGTTTGGGCAAAATGTGACCCATCCCCGCTCTCAGTAATTGGCATATTTTCGGTATAAAAAGACGTAATTTCAAACTGCGAATACGTGCAGAGAGCCAGAATTTGGCTCCAAAATAGGCTCAAGCGTCGCATTTGGGATGTTTGGGATATTTTGAAAACTGCACGGAGGGTTTGGGCAAAGTGTGACCCATCACCGCTCTCAGTAATTGGCATATTTTCGGTATAAAAATTCGTAATTTCAAACTGCGAATACGTGCAGAGATCCAGAATTTGGCTCCAAAATATGGCTCAATGGTCGAATTTGGGACGTTTGGGATATTTTGAAAACTGCGATGGGGGGCTTGGGCAAAATGTGACGCATCGCTGCTCTCAGCATATGGCATACTTTCGGTATAAAAAATCGTAATTTCAAACTGCGAATACGTGCCGAGAGCCAGAATTTGGCTCCAAAATATGGCTCAAGCTTCGAATTTAGGGTGTTTGGGATATTTTAAAAACTGCAAGGAGGGTTTGGGCAAAATGTGACCCATCGCCGCTCTCGGTAATTGGCATATTTTCGGTATAGAAATTCGTAATTTCAAAATGCGAATACGTGCCGAGAGCCAGAATTTGGCTCCAAAATATTGATCAAGCGTCGAACTTGGGTTGTTTGGAATATTTTGAAAACTACAGGGAGGGTTTGGGCAAAATGCGATCCCTCGCTGCTTTCAGTAATTGGCATGTTTTCGGTATAAAATTCGTAATTTCAAACTGCGAATACGTGCAGAGAGCCAGAATTGGGATCCAAAATATGGCTCAAGGGTCGAATTTGAGATGTTTCGGAAATTTTGAAAACTGCAGGGGTATTTGGGAAAAATGTGACCCATCCCCGCTCTCAGTAATTGACATATTTTCGGTATAAAAAAAATCGTAATTTCAAACTGCGAATACGTGCTAAGAGCCAGAATTTGACTCCAAAATATGGCTCAAGGGTCGAATTTGGGATGTTTCTGATATAAACAGAAGACCCTTGAGCCAAGTTTTGGAGCCAAATTCTTACTCTCTGCACGTATTCACAGTTTGAAATTACGAATTTTATACCGAAAATATCCCAATTACTGAAAGCAGCGATGGATCATATTTAGCCCAAACCCTCCCTCCAGTTTTCAAAATATCCCAAACATCCCAAACATCCCAAATTCGACACTTAAGCCATATTTTGGAGCCAAATTCTGGCTCTGCAAGTATTCGCAGTTTGAAATTACGAATTTTATACCGAAAATTTGCCAATTACTGAGAGCGGCGATGGGTCACATTTTGCCCAAACCCCCCTGAAGTTTTCAAAATATCCGAAACATCCCAAATTTGACCCTTGAGCCATATTTTGGAGCCAAATTCTGGCTCTCTGCACGTATTCGCAGTTTGAAATTACAATTCTTTATACCGAAAATATGCCAATTACTGAAAGCAGCGATAGATCGCATTTTGCCCAAACCCTCCCTGCAGTTTTCAAAATATCCCAAACAACCCAAATTCGAAGCTTGAGCCATATTTGGGAGCCAAATTCTGGCTCTCTGCACATAATCGCAGTTTAAAATTACGAATTTTTATACCGAAAATATGCCAATTACTGAGAGCGGTGATGGGTCACATTTTGCCCAAACCCCCCTGCAGTTTTAAAATATATCACAAACATCCCAAATTCGACCATTGAGCCATATTTTGGAGCCAAATTCTGGCTCTCTGCACGTATTCGCAGTTTTAAATTAAGATTTTTATACCGAAAATATGCCAATTACTGAAAGCAGCGATGGATCACATTTACCCCAAACCCTCCCTGCAGTTTTTAAAATATCCCAAACATCCCAAATGCGACGCTTGAGCCATATTTTGGAGCCAAATTCTGGCTCTCTGCACGTATTCGCAGTTAGAAATTACGACTTTTTATACCGAAAATATGCCAATTACTGAGAGCGGCGATTGGTCATATTTTGCCCAAACCCCCTCTGCAGTTTTCAAAATATCCCAAACATTCTAAATTCAACGATTGAGCTATATTTTGGAGCCAAATTATGGCTCTCTGCACTTATTCGCAGTTTGAAATTACGAATTTTATACCGTAAATATGCCAATTTCTGAGAGCAGCGATGGGTAACATTTTGCCCAAACCCCCCTGCAGCTTTAAAATATATCTCAAACATCCCAAATTCGACCCTTGAGCCACATTTTGGAGCCAAATTCTGGCTCTCAGCACGTATTCGCAGTTTGAACTTACGATTTTTTATACCCAAAATATGCTAATTACTGAGAGCGGTGATGGGTCTCATTTTGACCAAACTCCCACTGCAGTTTTCAAAATATCCCAAACATCCCAAATTCGACCCTTGAGCCATATTTTGGAACCAAATTCTGGCTCTCTGCATGTATTCGCAGTTTGAAATTACGACTTTTATACCGAAAATATGCCAATTGCTGAAAGCAGCGAGGGATCGCATTTTGCCCAAACCCTCCCTGTAGTTTTCAAAATATTCCAAACAACCCAAGTTCGACGCTTGATCCATATTTTGGGGCCAAATTCTGGCTCTCGGCACGTATTTGCAGTTAGAAATTACGAATTTTTATACCGAAAATATGCCAATTACTGAGAGCGGCGATGGGTCACATTTTGCCCAAACCCTCCCTTCAGTTTTCAAAATATCCCAAACATCCCAAATTCGTCGCTTGAGCCATATTTTGGAGCCAAGATGTCTAAGAAGTATATATATATATACGTGCAGAGTACGTATTTTGCAGTACATCTTTATTTAATGTTGCCTCCTCCGCATCAGCTCTAATGCGGCTGAAACGTCGAAATATGCAATAAAAACAGGGTTTCTCTCCTAATCAATATCTAGTCGCTAGTGTAACGAGGTACGAATGGATGATTGAAAATAATGTATTTAATGTGAATTTGCAATTAATTACGCGTATACATCAGATTTGTCGCATATGTAATGACGTAATAACAATAAACTGACAATCCTTAAAAACGTGGGAAAAACGACGAGATAGATTTGTCGCATATGTAATGAATTAATAACAATAAACTGGCAATCCTTAAAAACGTAGGAAATACGACGAGATATCCATTATTCGTCCAAATCACACAAATCAATATGTTTTCATTAGAATTAACTAAAATGTTCCAGATTTTCCGTGTATGTTACAGAAAGAAGATGTACTGTAAAAACAGCTCTAACGCGGCTGAAGGGAAGGGAACTATCAGGGGGAAAGCAGCAAGACATTACGACTATATAGCACTGGGAAGGGGTCAGGATAAGGATTTGGGATGGGACGAGGGGAAGGAATGGTGCTCCAACCACTTGGACGGTCGGGGATTGAACGCCGACCTGCATGAGGCGAGACCGTCGCTCTAACGTCCAGCCTAGCGGCTGAAACGTCGAAATATGCAATAAAATCAGGGTTTCTCTCCATGGATATGGATTGTCAGTTTATTGTTATTAATTCATCACACATGCGACAAATCAGATGTATACGCGTAATTGATTGCAAATTCACATTAAATACATTATTTCAATCAACTATTCGTACCTCGTTAAATTAGCGAGTAAGATATTGATAAGGAGAGAAACCCTGTTTTTATTTAAGCTCCTGGCACGCATATCGTTTCGGGCAAAACTCTTGTGATATTTTACCTACTAAAAAGCTGAACTGGTCAATTTTGTTGCCCTGTGAATGCCAGTGACTACTCTTATGACATTCCCTAATTTCTGCAATATTGTCATACTAATGACAATTACTAGTAGTTAAATATTACCTAAATAATTGCAGAACTGATGTGTAGTAAAGCAACAATCTACATTAACCACTGATGTGGCCAGAACCACGCTGTTGTTGCCCGGTCGTTCTGTTCGTATACACCATACGAAGGTTACAGCATAATCTAACCTAACCTAAAACAACAGAGCCTAAGAATGACTAACCTGAGAATAATAAATCCTAAGCTATGAATATTTACAATAGTACACTGGTTGTTTTTATTGATTTAGGGGCGACGACATTGTCATGTTCACAGAAAATGGTACCATCCGTTTTCTATGTGCGGCGGCTGGACGCCACTAGAGAAGGTAAACAACACACAGGACGCCTGCCAAGCTTGGGAGCTACTCTATCATGTAATCGTTTATTATTATTAAAGTCAGTAACCAGGAATGACTTTACATCAACCTTACTACCAAGACTATCTCAGCTATACACCAGACACCACACTGGCGACGAGGATGGGATGGGAACGCAGGTATTTTGTTCAACAAAACACAAGGAAGAAGCATGCTGCCTCACGCCCCGGAGGAGGAAAGAGAAGCTGTGAGCACCATACCCCATGCTTTGTGCTGATCGTTGCTGTGTGCTGACCGTTGCTGTGTGCTGATCGTTGCTGTGTGCTGGCCGTTGCTGTGTGCTGGCCAATGCTGTGTGCTGGCCAATGCTGTGTGCTACCCAAGCTGTGCTGATTGTTGCTGTGTGAGAGGAATCTGCCGACGCTGTGTACGAAACGACGCTTTGATGCAGTGTACAAAACCCGATGTTTTGGTTACGAAACGACGCTCCGTGCTACAAAATTCTTCAAGCTGTGAACCTACTGCTGCCTACTGCTGCCTACTGCTGCCAACTGCTGCCAATTGCTGTGCCAACTGCTAACAAGTGCTGTGTTGCTGTGAGTAGGAACAACACATGTACACAAGGGCTAGGTAAGAAGTCAGTTGCTGCTGTGTTGTGCACTGTTGTGAACTTTTGCATTAAAATGCTTGTGTGCTTTGCAAAATTAAAGTAATTACAGTGAATTCTTAAATAACATATACAGTGCAGTAAGTGTTATATATTCTGAGGAACATTTTAAGTGATAAGTTTACATTTATTCAGTAAAAATGGCAAATATACCTCAGTTTCCTGCATTTGATCCTGACTGTGACCAGACAAACCTGTCACAGAGGTGGGTCAAATGGCTTAAAAGGTTTGAAAATTTGTTGATAGTTTCTGACATCAAAAGTGCTGAAAGAAAGCGTGCTTTTCTGCTTCATTATGCAGGTGATAGAGTTTGTGATATCTTTGATACACTGAAAGATACTGGTGGTGCTAAAGATTATGACACTGCCAAGGCCAAATTAACTGAGCATTTCAAACCAAGGCAAAATACTGCTATGGAAATTATGCATTTCAGGAGAGCAAAACAACTCTCTAATGAAACTGTTGATCAATACCATACACGTCTGCAGGGTTTAGCAGCCCACTGTGAGTTTGCTGATGTTGACAACGAAATCAAACAGCAAATAATTGAAACATGCACATCTACACGTCTTCGTCGAAGAGCTCTAGAACTTGTTGATGATGAAAGTTCTCTTAACAAGATACTGGATATGGCTCGTCGAATGGAAGATGCTGCACGTGATGCTCGTGTCATGGAGTGCAGTGCCAACAACGGTTCTGCCACTGTTACTAACAGTCATGAAGTATGTAAGGTTCAGGGAGGACACCATGATCGTAGAAGATATCATGCCAAACCTAACATTAAATTGAGCCGAGAACCACATCACAACTGGAGTCATGGAACAAGACTCAAGCAGTCACAACGACTCACATCAGAGGTTGTCAATAATAAATGTTACAATTGTGGAGGAGACTACCCACACCCAGATAATGTTTGTCCTGCACAAGGTAAGAAGTGCTATGAGTGTAGAAAACTAAATCATTTTGGTGCTATGTGTCGTTCCGCACTAAAGAAACCACAATCAATAAATAAAAGCAATGTACGAGGATCAAGTCATAGGAGTCGAGGTGGCAAACACAATATTGCACCTCAAATCAAGAATGTTAATAATATACAAGACAACATTTCATTACAACCAGTCTCAGATGACAGTGAATGTGATTATATTTATGGAGTACAATCAATCACAAAATGGAATGATCTTCCAAACAACCCAGAGACTATAGTATACATTGCTGGCATTTGTCTCAAAATTCTTATTGACACTGGATCAAACATTGACACCATTGCTGAGTGCCACTATGAGAAATTTAAAAAACAGTTACCAAAGCTTGAAAATACAATGGCAAAGCCACTGCCTATGCTTCAAAGGTAGCCTTACCAGTGATTGGAACTTTCACTGCAGAGATTAAGTCAAAGAATGCAATGCTCATTACTACATTCCATGTTGTTAGGAATGCAAAGGAGTCTTTACTCAGTTACAAGACTTCAACCAAATTGGGGCTACTTCAGCTTTCTAATGCTGTAGCAGTGGAATCTGCAAACAATGTTGATGCTATTGTTGCTGAATTTTCTGATCGGTTTAAATCCATAGGTTGTTATACTGATAGCAAGGTACATCTGCATATCAACCCAGATGTAATTCCAGTTGCCCAACCACATCGCCGACAACCATTCCATACTCGCAAGAAAGTCGATGCCGAACTGGATAGGCTGATAGAACTAGATATCATTGAACCGGTAACAGGCCCAACACCATGGGTAAGCCCAATTGTCACTCCACCAAAGCCGAAGAATCCAGATGAGATACGCATTTGTGTAGACATGCGTGTTCCCAACAAGGCAATAATGCGTGAACGCCATCCTACACCCACTGTAGATGATATGATATACCGCTTGAATGGTGCAACTGTATTCAGCAAGTTAGATTTAAACAAGGGCTATCATCAGCTTGAACTTGATGATGAGAGTCGATTCATCACAACGTTTACGACACATCGAGGTCTGTATAGGTACAAGCGCCTGAGTTTTGGTATTAACAGTGCTGCTGAAGTATTCCAGCACATCATCAGCCAGGTATTGCAAGATATACCTAATGCTGACAACATGTCTGATGACATCATTGTTTATGGCCGTACCCAAGCTGAACACGACAAAGCTCTTCGTGCAACATTGCAACGCTTACGAGAAAAGAATTTGACGCTAAGCCGAGCAAAGTGTGAGTTCAATAAACATAAAATTGAATTCTTTGGACATGTACTTAGTGACAAAGGTCTATCTCCAGATCCTAAGAAAGTTGCAGATATCAAGAATGCTGCACCTCCTTCAACATCCACTGAAGTACATAGTTTTCTGGGAATGGCAAACTACTGTTCTCGCTTCATTCCAGATTTTGCTACCATTACGAAGCCTCTACGTGAGCTCCTGAAGAAAAATGCATCATGGTACTGGAGCGATGTCGAGCAAAATGCATTTGATGCTGTGAAAGATGCACTAGTAGAAAATGCGACTGCTGCATACTTTGATCCATCAATGGACACTGAGTTAACGGTGGATGCTAGTCCTGTTGGTTTAGGTGCTGTGTTAGCCCAACACAAACCTGGTCAACCAGATTCAAGAGTAGTAATTGCCTATGCCAGCCGTTCTCTCACAGATGTTGAGCAACGATACAGTCAGACAGAGAAGGAAGCTCTTGCTCTTGTATGGGGCTGTGAACACTTCAATGTGTATCTGCTTGGTGCACCCTTTACCACGATAGTCACTGACCACAAACCGTTGGAGACCATCTTCAATAATCCAAAGTCCAAACCACCAGCTCGCATTGAGAGATGGGCTCTTCGTCTGCAACCATACAACTTTACGGTGAAATACAAGCCAGGTGCAGGCAATCCCGCTGATTACATCAGTCGACATCCTGCCAACAGTTTCACCATCACCAAGCATCAGCAAGTTGCCGAGGAATATGTACACTCTGTAACCTGTGATGCAGTCCCTAAGGCTCTCACTCTTGATGAAATCCGTACTGCAACCCTAGAGGACCCAACTCTGCAAGCAACAGTGGATGCATTGACTAAGAAAAAGTTTCCACGCATCCCACCCTCAGGAGTTGACCAAGATGCATTCAAAGCACTTGAACGCATCCAGACAGAATTAAGTGTTACGCAACAACGCGACACCGTGCTGCGAGGTACTCGTATCATTCCAGCTGTTCTCCAGCAACGTGCTCTGAAGCTTGCACATCAAGGACACCAAGGTCTTGTAAGGACCAAACAGCTGCTACGAGAAAAGGTGTGGTTTCCTGGCATTGATCGTCAAGCTAAGGACATGCATGATGCCTGTGTCCCTTGCCAAGCTGCAGTGGATACTTCAAGACCAACACCTCTACAACCTTCACCACTACCTGCTGCACCATGGATGGAAGTATCGATGGACTTCTGTGGACCGCTACCAACTGGAGAGTACTTGATGGTAGTCATTGATGATCACTCACGTTATCCAGAAGTAGAAATCATCACTTCCACATCTGCAAAGGCTGTCATCCCGAAGCTCGACAAGATCTTTTCAAACTTTGGCATTCCTGAAGTTGTCAAGACGGACAATGGACCGCCATTTAATGGACAAGACTTTGTCAACTTTGCTGAGCATATTGGATTCAAACACCGCCGTGTGATGCCACTACATCCACAAGCAAATGGAGAAGTAGAGAGATTCATGCAACCTCTCATGAAAGCTGTACGCTGTGCTCATGCCGAAGGACGATCCTGGAAACAAGCTATGTATGCTTTTCTCAGGAACTACCGTGCAACACCGCATGGAACACTGGGCAAGTCGCCTGGCGAACTTTTATTTGGACGTCCTATGAGAATCGCACTACCTGTCATGCCAGCCAAGGTAACGGATAAACGTCTCGCTCAGAAGGATGCACTAGCGAAGGGCAAAATGAAAATTGCTCATGATCAACGTGCAAAGGAACAATTCATAAAGGTTGGAGATACTGTTCTCGTTAAAAAGAAAAAAGAGGGAAAGCTAGATATGCCGTATGATACAAAACCATATAAAGTGATTAGTGTAAAAGGAACTATGGTAACAGCGAGTAATAGAGATCATAGTATAACACGTAATATGGCTTATTTCAAAGTGATTCCAAATAGTGTAGAAAATGATGAAGTGCAAAGTCGTGCAAAAGAAAAAGAAAAAATGAGTTATAACTCGATAAACAATTCATCGAGGGATATTCTTGTACTTAAGGACTCTCGTCCAAAACGACATGTTAAACGCCCTACACGATATGATGATTAATTGTGTTCCTATGTAATGCAAAGTATTTACTTGTTATGCTGAACTAAATTTAATATTGTTTGAATAATGCAGATCTCATTCAATATTTTGTAACTTTGTATTACAGTTTCTTTCATGCTTGTTTAACATTGCATATGTATTTTTAACATTGAAATCCTTTGTGGTAAAGATTGTTTAAATTCTTTGTGTGTTTAATTAATGTTAAATGTATGCAATATCTCTTGATATGTTAATAACTTACTTTGTGTCAATAACTTTGCTTTGTGCTACAAGCATGGTAGACATCCTGTATTCATTCTTTTTAAAGAAAAGGAGGGATGTCATGTTCACAGAAAATGGTACCATCCGTTTTCTATGTGCGGCGGCTGGACGCCACTAGAGAAGGTAAACAACACACAGGACGCCTGCCAAGCTTGGGAGCTACTCTATCATGTAATCGTTTATTATTATTAAAGTCAGTAACCAGGAATGACTTTACATCAACCTTACTACCAAGACTATCTCAGCTATACACCAGACACCACAGACATGAGTAAACTGGTTATGTTGTGTTGATTTAGGGGCAACGAACTGGTTATTACACCATGTTTTGTACATAAACAAACACAAGGTGTAATTCTTTTAATTACAGTAATAATAACAAAAAAAGGTAATAATTAATGTACTTGTTAAGCAAAATTGGCAAAATCTTATTATTTTTCATTAGGGGAAAAAATTAAAAGATATTTGGAAAGAGATATGTAGACTATGTCTTACATTTTCTTCCGTTATTTACACTAAAAGAACGTTTAAACGTTACTTAATTATTTAATTTAACACTTTCGCCACTCAGTGGTGCGCGAGCGCCTCTCTTAAGTTTTGTTCGGGTTACTCAAGGGTGACACTGGAGGGCGTCACGATAATAAATATTTGTATAAATTCCAATTTCGATCCGATCTACTTGGGGATAATTTACAAATGTTCGCCATGAAATTTACGTTTTCTCTAATAGCCGAACAGCTTATTTGAGAAAACAGCATGGCAGGAATCATCGTGGTAAACAATTGTATTATTGACACGCCGAGTATGATCGATGTAGTTTTTATATTTGTTGCAGGTCGAACGCATCCTTATGTGAAATTTTATACTTATGTTCTTCGAGAACATTCTATTGCGAACATATTGGTACAAAAAATGAAATACGTACATCGAAAAATAATATCAGGACAGTGACAAGAGTATACACTTTTAAATGTGGCCGCTCCATCGCCGATACGCTAATTTCATTTGGGGAAATATATTTTTTCATACGCCGTTTCGCGACAATTACTAATTATATCAGATATAAACGTTGCAAAAGAAGTTTAGGATTAAGTAACATATTAAACATAAAAAAACGAATACATTAATACCTAAACAGTTTGTATATACAGTGATAAATTGTGCCAAACATTACTTAATATTATTTACTAAGAAGCGTATGACAACTCCAAACGGCATGATTTCAACAGGATTATATAGTTGTCAAAAAAATCTTGATTTTAATTATCAAGTATTTGTCACGATGTCTTTTACATAATTATGAGGCAGTTGAACCACCAAATTGTTCTGTATTATAAATGCATAATGCTAAATTTCTTTATACATTACAGTAGAATAATGATCACCTACATTAAATGATAACTAGGAAATAGTAACTGGAAACGTTATCTGAACGAAAACACAATACGAACATGTTTAGATGTTTTTCTTAATATAAAGATCGACAGTAAGGAATCTTATTCATTATGGACAAATTAACAAAAAAACGATAATTTTCATTAAGGACCATATGTATTAGAGCATACTTAGTCACTTATATATTAAAAGTACTGTGTTTTTTTGAACCATTGGGGTTGTAAAGAAACGGAACGAACTACCCGAAAAGTCGTAACATAAAAAGTTGTATATCACATTTTTCCCAAACCCTCGCTGCAGTTTTTAAATTTCCCAAACATCCCAAATTCGACGCTTCAGCATCGTTATCGAGCCAAATTCTGGCACTCTGCACGTATTCGCATTTTGAAATAACGAATTTTAAAGCGAAAATAGACCAATTACTTAGCGCGGCGATGGGTCACATTTTGCCCAAACCCACCCTGAAGTTTTCAAAACATCCCAAACTTCCAAAATTCGAAGATTGAGCCATATTTGAGAGCCAAATTCTGGCTCTCTGCACATATTCGCAGATTGAAATTACGAAGATTTATACCGAAAATATGCCAATTACTGAGAGCGACGATGGGTCACATTTTGCCCAAACACCCCTGCAATTTTAAAATATATCACAAACTTCCCAAATTCGACCCTTGAGCCAAGTTTTGGAGCCAAATTCTTACTCTCTGCACGTATTCGCAGTTTGAAATTACGAATTTTATACCGAAAATATCCCAATTACTGAAAGCAGCGATGGATCATATTTAGCCCAAACCCTCCCTACAGTTTTCAAAATATCCCAAACATCCCAAATTCGACACTTAAGCCATATTTTGGAGCCAAATTCTGGCTCTGCACGTATTCGCAGTTTGAAATTACGAATTTTATACCGAAAATTTGCCAATTACTGAGAGCGGCGATGGGTCACATTTTGCCCAAACCCCCCTGAAGTTTTCAAAATATCCGAAACATCCCAAATTTGACCCTTGAGCCATATTTTGGAGCCAAATTATGGCTCTCTGCACGTATTCGCAGTTTGAAATTACGATTCTTTATACCGAAAATATGCCAATTACTGAAAGCAGCGATAGATCGCATTTTGCCCAAACCCTCCCTGCAGTTTTCAAAATATCCCAAACAACCCAAATTCGAAGCTTGAGCCATATTTGGGAGCCAAATTCTGGCTCTCTGCACATAATCGCAGTTTAAAATTACGAATTTTTATACCGAAAATATGCCAATTACTGAGAGCGGTGATGGGTCACATTTTGCCCAAACCCCCCTGTAGTTTTAAAATATATCACAAACATCCCAAATTCGACCATTGAGCCATATTTTGGAGCCAAATTCTGGCTCTCTGTACGTTTTCGCAGTTTTAAATTAAGATTTTTATACCGAAAATATGCCAATTACTGAAAGCGGCGATGGATCACATTTAGCCCAAACCCTCCCTGCAGTTTTCAAAATATCCCAAACATCCCAAATGCGACGCTTGAGCCATATTTTGGAGCCAAATTCTGGCTCTCTGCACGTATTCGCAGTTAGAAATTACGACTTTTTATACCGAAAATATGCCAATTACTGAGAGCGGCGATTGGTCATATTTTGCCCAAACCCCCTCTGCAGTTTTCAAAATATCCCAAACATTCTAAATTCAACGATTGAGCTATATTTTGGAGCCAAATTATGGCTTTCTGCACTTATTCGCAGTTTGAAATTACGAATTTTATACCGTAAATATGCCAATTTCTGAGAGCAGCGATGGGTAACATTTTGCCCAAACCCCCCTGCAGTTTTAAAATATATCTCAAACATCCCAAATTCGACCCTTGAGCCACATTTTGGAGCCAAATTCTGGCTCTCAGCACGTATTCGCAGTTTGAACTTACGAATTTTTATACCCATAATATGCTAATTACTGAGAGCGGTGATGGGTCTCATTTTGACCAAACTCCCACTGCAGTTTTCAAAATTTCCCAAACATCCCAAATTCGACCCTTGAGCCATATTTTGGAACCAAATTCTGGCTCTCTGCATGTATTCGCAGTTTGAAATTACGACTTTTATACCGAAAATATGCCAATTGCTGAAAGCAGCGAGGGATCGCATTTTGCCCAAACCCTCCCTGTAGTTTTCAAAATATTCCAAACAACCCAAGTTCGACGCTTGATCCATATTTTGGGGCCAAATTCTGGCTCTCGGCACGTATTTGCAGTTAGAAATTACGAATTTTTATACCGAAAATATGCCAATTACTGAGAGCGGCGATGGGTCACATTTTGCCCAAACTCTCCCTGCAGTTTTCAAAATATCCCAAACATCCCAAATTCGTCGCTTGAGCCATATTTTGGAGCCAAGATGTCTAAGAAGTATATATATATATACGTGCAGAGTACGTATTTTGCAGTACATCTTTATTTAATGTTGCCTCCTCCGCATCAGCTCTAATGCGGCTGATACGTCGAAATATGCAATAAAAACAGGGTTTCTCTCCTAATCAATATTTAGTCGCTATTGTAACGAGGTACGAATGGATGATTGAAAATAATGTATTTAATGTGAATTTGCAATTAATTACGCGTATACATCAGATTTGTCGCATATGTAATGACGTAATAACAATAAACTGACAATCCTTAAAAACGTGGGAAAAACGACGAGATAGATTTGTCGCATATGTAATGAATTAATAACAATAAACTGGCAATCCTTAAAAACGTGGGAAATACGACGAGATAGTCCATTATTCGTTCAAATCACACAAATCAATGTGTTTTCATTAGAATTAACTAAAATGTTCCAGATTTTCCGTGTATGTTACAGAAAGAAGATTATGTATGTTACAGAAAGCTGCAAAAACAGCTCTAATGCGGCTGAAACGTCGAAATTTGCAATAAAATCAGGGTTTCTCTCATTGGATACGGATTGTCAGTTTATTGTTATTAATTCATTACATATGCGACAAATCTGATGTATACGCGTAGTTAATTGCAAATTCTTATTAAATACATTATTTATATCAACCATTCGTAGCTCGTTACAATAGCGAGTAAGATATTGATTAGGAGAGAAACCCTGTTTTTATTGCATATTTCGACGTTTCAGCCGCATTAGAGCTGATGCGGAGTCTGATTAGAGCTAAAACTGCTCTAATGCGGCTGAAACGTCGAAATATGCAATAAAAACAAGGTTTCTCGCCTAATCAATGTCCTACTCGCTACTTTACCGAGATACAAATGGTTGATTGAAAATAATGTATTTAATGTGCATTTGCAATGTTGATTGATTGAAAAAAATGTATTTAATGTGAATTGGCATTTAATTACTCGTATACATCAGATTTGTCGCATATGTAATGAATTAATAGCAATAAACTGGCAATCATTAAAACGTGGGAAAAACGACGAGATAGTCCATTATTCGTTCAAATCACAAAAATCAATGTGTTTTCATTAGAGTTAACTGAAATGTTCCAGATTTTCCGTGTATGTTTCAGAAAGAAGATGTACTGCAAAAACAGCGCTAATGCGGCTGAAACGTCGAAATATGCAATAAAATCAGGGTTTCTCTCCTTGGATACGGATTGTCAGATTTTTTTATTAATTCTTTACATATGCGACAAATCTGATGTATTCGCGTAATTAATTGCAAATTCACATTAAATACATTATTTTCAATCAACCATTCGTACCTCGTGAAATTAGCGAGTAAGATATTGATTAGGAGAGAAACCTTGTTTTTATTGCATATTTCGACGTTTCAGCCGCATTAGAGCTGATGCGGACGAGGCAACGGTAACTTCTCTGATTAGAGCTAAAACAGCTCTAATGCGGCTGAAACGTCGAAATATGCAATAAAAACAGGGTTTCTCTCCTAATCAATATCTTACTCGCTAATTTAACGAGGTACGAATGGTTGATTGAAATAATGTATTTAATGTGAATTTGCAATCAATTACGCGTATACATCTTATTTGTCGCATGTGTGATGAATTAATAACAATAAACTGACAATCCGTATCCAAGGAGAGAAACCCTGATTTTATTGCATATTTCGACGTTTCAGCCGCTAGGCTGGACGGTAGAGCGACGGTCTCGCGTCATGCAGGTCGGCGTTCAAGCCCCGACCGTCCAAGTGGTTGGGGCACCATTCCTTCCCCTCGTCCCATCCCAAATCCTTATCCTGACCCCTTCCCAGTGCTATATAGTCGTAATGACTTGGTGCTTTCCCCCTGATAGTTCGCTTTCCTTCAGCCGCGTTAGAGCTGTTTTTGCAGTACATCTTCTTTCTGTAACCAATTACTGAAAATATGCCAATTACTGAAAGCGGCGATGGATCACATTTTGCCCAAACCCTTCCTGCAGGTTTCAAAATATCTCAAACTTCCCAAATGCGACGCTTGAGCCATATTTTGGAGCCAAATTCTCGCTCTCTGCCCGTATTCGCAGTTTGAAATTACGAATTTTTATACCGAAAGTATGCCATATACTGAGAGCAGCGATGGGTCACATTTTATTGTGACCCATTTTATTGTGACCCATTGAAATAAACGGCTTATTTCCGCCGTTTACCCGTTGGAGCTTTCTCTGTGCCAGAACATTGCCGGAGACTGGAGGAGGTCTAACGGGTAAACGGCGGGAGTAAGCCCCCTCTCTCGCATGTAGTGAACGAATTCACTACATATACGATATATATGATGCAAACTCGTATTTAATAGAAAATGCACATTAAATACATTATTTTCAATCAACCATTTGTATCTCGGTAAAGTAGCGAGTAGGACATTGATTAGGCGAGAAACCTTGTTTTTATTGCATATTTCGACGTTTCAGCCGCATTAGAGCTGATGCGGAGGAGGCAACGGCAACTTGTCTGATTAGAGCTAAAACAGCTCTAATGCGGCTGAAACGTCGAAATATGCAATAAAAACAAGGTTTCTCTCCTAATCACTATCTTAGTAGCTATTGTAACGAGGTACGAATGGTTGATTGAAAATAATGTATTTAATGTGAATTTGCAATTAATTACGCGTATACGTCAGATTTGTCGCATATGTAATGAGTTAATAACAATAAACTGGCAATCCTTAAAAACGTGGGAAATACGACGAGATAGTCCATTATTCGTTCAAATCACACAAATCAATGTGTTTTCATTAGAATTAACTAAAATGTTCCAGATTTTCCGTATATGTTCCAGAAAGAAGATGTACTGCAAAAACAGCTCTAATGCGGCTGAAACGTCGAAATATGCAATAAAATCAGGGTTTCTCTCCTTGGATACGGATTGTCAGTTTATTGTTATTAATTCATTACATATGCGACAAATCTGATGTATACGCGTAATTTATTGCAAATTCACATTAAATACATTATTTTCAATCAACTATTCGTACCTCGTTAAATTAGCGAGTAAGATATTGATTAGGAGAGAAACCCTGTTTTTACTGCATATATCGACGTTTCAGCCGGATTAGAGCGGTTTTAGCTTTAATCAGACAAGTTGCCGTTGCCTCCTCCGCATCAGCTCTAATGCGGCTGAAACGTCGAAACATGCAATAAAAACAGGGTTTCTCTCATGATCAATATGTTACTCGCTATTTTAACGAGGTACGATTGGTTGATTGAATATATGTAGTGAATTCGTTCACTACATGCAAGAGCGGGGGTTGACTCCGGCCGTTTACCCGTTGGAGCTTTCTCTGTGCGAGAACATTGCCGGAGACTGGAGGAGATCCAACGGGTAAACGGCAGGAGTAAGCCCCCACTCTCGCATGGGATGTTTGGGCTATTTTGAAAACTGCAGGGTGGGTTTGGGCAAAATGCGATCCATCGCTGCTTTCAGTAATTGGCATATTTTCGGTATAAAAGTAGTAATTTCAAACTGCGAATACATACAAAGAGCCAGAATTTGGCTCCAAAATATGGCTCAAGGGTCGAATTTGGGATGTTTCGGATATTTTGAAAACTGCAGAGGGGTTTGGGCAAAATGTGACCCATCGCCGCTCTCAGTAATTGGCACATTTTCGGTATAAAATGTCGTAATTTCAAACTGCGAATACGTGCAGAGAGCCAGAATTTGGCTCCAAAATATGGCTCAAGGGTCGAATTTGGGATGTTTGTGATATATTGTAAAACTGCAGGGGGGGTTTGGGCAAAATGTGACCCATCGCTGCTCTCAGTAATTGGCATATTTACGGTATAAAAAGTCGTAATTTCAAACTGCGAATAAGTGCAGAGATCCAGAATTTGGCTCCAAAATATGGCTCAAGCGTCGAATTTGGAATGTTTGGGATATTTTGAAAACTGCAGTGGGGGTTTGGGCAAAATATGACCCATCGGCGCTCTCAGTAATTGGCACATTTTCGGTATAAAATTTGAAATTTCAAACTGCGAATACGTGCAGAGAGCCAGAATTTGGCTCCGAAATATGGCTCAAGGGTCGAATTTGGGATGTTTGTGATATATTTAAAACTGCAGGGGGGTTTGGGCAAAATGTGACCCATCGCCGCTCTCAGTAATTGGCATATTTTCGGTATAAAAAGTCGTAATTTCAAACTGCGAATAAGTGCAGAGAGCCAGAATTTTGCTCCAAAATATGGCTCAAGCGTCGAATTTGGGATGTTTGGGATATTTTGAAAACTGCAGGGAGGGTTTGGGCAAAATGCGATCCATCGCTGCTTTCAGTAATTGGCATATTTTCGGTATAAAAAGTCGTAATTTCAAACTGCGAATACGTTCAGAGAGCCAGAGTTTGGCTCCAAAATATGGCTTAAGGGTCGAATTTGGGATGTTTCGGATATTTGAAAACTGCAGGGTGGGTTTGGGCAAAATGTGACCCATCGCCGCTATCAGTAATTGGCATATTTTCGGTATAAAAATTCGTAATTTCAAACTGCGAATACGTGCAGAGAGCCAGAATTTGGCTCCAAAATATGGTTCAATCGTCGAATTTGGGATGTTTGGGATATTTTGTAAACGCAGTTGGGGTTTGGGCAAAATGTGACCCATCGCCGCTCTAAGTAATTGCATATTTTCGGTATAAAAAGTCGTAATTTAAAACTGCGAATATGTGCAGAGAGCCAGAATTTGGGGCAACGGTAACTTGTCTGATTAGAGCTAAAACAGCTCTAATGCGGCTGAAACGTCGAAATATGCAATAAAAACAAGGTTTCTCTCCTAATCAATGTCCTACTCGCTACTTTACCGAGATACAAATGATTGATTGAAAATAATGTATTTATTGTGAATTTGCAATTAATTACGCGTATACATCAGATTTGTTGCATATGTAATGAATTAATAACAATAAACTGGCAATCCTGAAAAGTGGGAAAAAACGACGAGATAGTCATTATTCGTTCAAATCACACAATCAATGTGTTTTCATTAGAATTAACTAAAAGATTCCAGATTTTTCGCGTATGTTACAGAAAGAAGANGGATGTTTCGGATATTTTGAAAACTGCAGGGTGGGTTTGGGCAAATGTGATCCATCGCCGCTATCAGTAATTGGCATATTTTCGGTATACAAATTCGTAATTTCAAACTGCAAATACGTGCAGAGAGCCAGAATTTGGCTCCAAAATATGGTTCAATCGTCGAATTTGGGATGTTTGGGATATTTTGTAAACTGCAGTTGGGGTTTGGGCAAAATGTGACCCATCGCCGCTCTAAGTAATTGCCATATTTTCGGTATAAAAAGTCGTAATTTCAAACTGCAAATACATGCAGAGAGCCAGAATTTGGCTCCAAAATATGGTTCAATCGTCGAATTTGGGATGTTTGGGATATTTTGTAAACTGCAGTTGGGGTTTGGGCAAAATGTGACCCATCGCCGCTCTAAGTAATTGCCATATTTTCGGTATAAAAAGTCGTAATTTAAAACTGCGAATATGTGCAGAGAGCCAGAATTTGGGGCAACGGTAACTTGCCTGATTAGAGCTAAATCAGCTCTAATGCGGCTGAAACGTCGAAATATGCAATAAAAACAAGGTTTCTCTCCTAATCAATGTCCTACTCGCTACTTTACCGAGATACAAACGATTGATTGAAAAAAATGTATTTATTGTGAATTTGCAATTAATTACGCGTATACATCAGATTTGTTGCATATGTAATGAATTAATAACAATAAACTGGCAATCCTTATAAATGTGGGAAAAACGACGAGATAGTCCATTATTCGTTCAAATCACACAAATCAATGTGTTTTCATTAGAATTAACTAAAATGTTCCAGATTTTCCGTGTATGTTACAGAAAGAAGATGTACTGCAAAAACAGCTCTAATGCTCCTGAAACGTCGAAATATGCAATAAAATCAGGGTTTCTCTCCTTGGATACGGATTGTCAGTTTATTGTTATTAATTCACTATATATGCGACAAATCTGATGTATACTAGGGTTTCACTCCTAAATCTGATGTATACCAGGGTTTCACTCCACAATAAAACAGGGTTTCACTCCTAATCAATATCTTAGTCGCTATTGTAACGAGGTACGATTGGTTGATTGAAAATAATGTATTTAATGTGAATTTGCAATTAATTACGCATATAAATCAGATTTGTTGCATATGTAATGAATTAATAATAATAACCTGGCAATCCTTAAAAAGTGGGAAAAACGACGAGATAGTTCATTATTCGTTCAAATCACACATATCAATGTGTTTTCATTAGAATTAACTAAAATGTTCCAGATTTTCCGTGTATGTTACAGAAAGAAGATGTACTGCAAAAACAGCTCTAATGCAGCTGAAACGTCGAAATATGCAATAAAATCAGGGTTTCTCTCCTTGGATACGGATTGTCGGTTTATTGTTATAAATTCATCACACATGCGACAAATCGCGTAATTGATTTCAAATTCACATTAAATACATTATTTCAATCAACCATTCGTACGTCGTTAAATTAGCGAGTAAGATATTGATTAGGAGAGAAACCCTGTTTTTATTGCATATTTCGACGTTTCAGCCGCATTAAAGCTGATGCGGAGGAGGCAACGGCAATTTGTCTGATTAGACCTAACACAGCTCTAATGCGGCTGAAACGTCGAAATATGCAATAAAAACAAGGTTTCTCTCCTAATCAATATCTTACTCGCTAATTTAACGAGGTACGAATGGTTGATTGAAAGTAATGTATTTAATGTGAATTTGCAATTAATTACGCGAATACATCAGATTTGTCGCATATGTAAAGAATTATTAACAAAAATCTGACAATCCGTGTCCAAGGAGAGAAACCCTGATTTTATTGCATATTTCGACGTTTCAGCCGCATTAGAGCTGTTTTTGCAGTACATCTTCTTTCTGAAACATACACGTTAAATCTGGAACATTTTAGTTAATTCTAATAAAGACACATTGATTTGTGTAATTTGAACGAATAATGAACTATCTCGTCGTTTTTCCCACGTTTTTAAGGATTGCCAGTTTATTGTTATTAATTCATTACATATGCGACAAATCTGATGCATACGCGTAATTAATTGCAAATTTACATTAAATACATTATTTTCAATCAACCATTCGCACCTCGTTAAAATAGCGACTAAGATATTGATTAGGAGAGAAACCCAGTTTTTATTGCAAATTTCGACGTTTCAGCCGGATTAGAGCGGTTTTAGCTCTAATCAGACAAGTTGCCGTTGCTTCCTCCGCATGAACTCTAATGCGGCTGAAACGTCGAAACATGCAATAAAAACAGGGTTTCTCTCATGATCAATATATTACTCGCTATTTTAACAAGGTACGATTGGTTGATTGAATATATGTAGTGAATTTTTTCACTACATGCGAGAGCGGGGGCTTATACCCGCCGTTTACCCGTTGGAGCTTTCTCTGTGCCAAAACATTGCCGGAGACTGGAGGAGGTCCAACGGGTAAACGGCGGGAGTAAGCCCCCCACTCTCGCATGTAGTGAACGAATTCACTACATATATGATATATATGATGCAAACTCGTATTTAGTTGCAAATGCACATTAAATACATTATTTTCAATCACCCATTTGTATCTCGGTAAAGTAGCGAGTAGGACATTGATTAGGAGAGAAACCTTGTTTTTATTGCATATTTCGACGTTTCAGCCGCATTAGAGCTGTTTTAGCTCTAATAAGACTCCGCATCAGCTCTAATGCGGCTGTAACGTCGAAATATGCAATAAAAACAGGGTTGTTCTCCTAATCAATATCTTACTCGCTATTGTAACGAGGTACAAAAGGTTGATTTAAATAATGTATTTAATGTGAATTTGCAATTAATTACGCGTATCGATCAGATTTGTCGCATATGTAATGAATTAATAACAATAAAACTGTCAATCCGTATCCTAGGAGAGAAACCCTGATTTTATTGCATATTTCGACGTTTCAGTCGCATTAGAGCTGCTTTTGCAGCTTTCTGTAACATACATAATCTTCTTTCTGTAACATACACGGAAAATCCGGAACATTTTAGTTAATTTTAATGAAAACACATTGATTTGTGTGATTTGAATGAATAATTGACTATCTCGTCGTATTTCTCACGTTTTTAAGGATTGCCAATTTATTGTTATTATTTCATTACATATGCGACAAATCTGACGTATACGCGTAATTAATTGCAAATTCACATTAAATACATTATTTTCAATCAACCATTCGTACCTCGTTACAATAGCGACTAAGATATTGATTAGGAGAGAAACCCCTTTTTTATTGCATATTTCGACGTTTCAGCCACATTAGAGCTGATGCTGAGGAGGCAACGGCAACTTGTCTGATTACAGCTAAAACAGCTCTAATACGGCTGAAACGTCGAAATATGCAATAAAAACAAGGCTCCTCTCCTAATCAATGTCCTACTCGCTACTTTACCGAGATACAAATGGCTGATTGGAAATAATGTATTTAATGTATATTTGCAATTAAATACGAGTTCACAGTCTTACCTGGGACGCGGTCGGGTCAAGATACCTGCTCCTCGCCTAGGGGTGAAGTTGGTATGGTGTTTAGCTCAGTCTACACATAAGGAGACTGACTAGTACAATCGCCTTCACCCCCCTCCCCCCATGCTGGGTACTGAGATGGAGACTCAGTCACCAGAGGAACTGGCTACTTCCCATAGCAATAACATGGACTCCGAAAGCAGCCAGTCAGAAGAGGAGGGCGAGTATCAAGACGTGCTAACAAGGAATCAGAAGAAACGGAGAAGAAAGGATGCAAGTCGTAGTGTAGACTGTAATGGTACGCTTAACGGAAACGACAAGAGAATGAAGAACGTCGCCGAGACTGATGTCGACGAACGGAGGGAACGAGGTCAGGAAGGTGAGGGTCAGCGGAGATGGAGGCTTCTCTTCCCTGCCTCATGCAAGCTGGCCTATCATCAGAAGCTGCTGTGGACAGTCAGACTTGGAAGAGAACACCGCAAGTTCGAGCCCCTGCTGAAGGAAGGTGTAAACAGACCTTACTTAACGGTAGGTTCTATGGAGGCAGTGGAGTATCTTACCCAGCACGGATATGATGGAATTGTGATGGAAATACCGGAGGGGAACGAGAAGCTGACGAAGGTAATTATATATAAATACCCTCAGATTTTAGACCCCGCATTCATCCTCGACGACCAACGATTTGTGTCGGCCAAGCGTCACCTTATTAAAGGTGAAGCTAGGAATCAGGTGGTGGCTCTAGTGAGAGGTGAAGTTCCCGAGAGAGTGTTTATCACCGGGGCGGGCTACAGGCATGTAGCAAAGTATGTAGAAGAGCCCGTAATATGCCTGAAATGCTGCAGATGGGGGCACAAATCCTGGAGATGTCAACATGATCCACGATGTCGATTCTGCGGAAAGTCTCACCTCTAATCTGTGTAGAAGCAGACTTAATCTGGGTGAGAAAATAGTTCCCAGATGCTGCAACTGTGGAGGTGTTCACAACGCGAGCTCGGCTGTGTGTAGCAAGAGGCCGAGTATGGATGTTCCCCGGCCGGTGAATGTTTCAGAGCAAGCAAGAGCTCTTACCCAGACACCGGGAGCACAGCAAAACAGTCTGCCCCAAACAGCGCCAGTGAACCGGACGAATGCATGGGTAAAGGAGTCACCTTTACTTCGACAGGCTCAAGCAACAAGCAGCCACGCCAACACTCAGGACTCCGGCGGTGACGGTGTAACGGTGAGTGAAGTGGTTACTGGGGCTCAGAAAGAGGGCCATAATGATATGGTCAAGGAGGTGTGGGCTGAACTAAGAAAAGTTGGTGAGTTCCTCCGAAATCTTGGGCAGAGAATCGAGTCCATCGAGGCGAAATTAAACGTTCAGGAGGTCAAGGAAAATCACAAAACAGTGAAGGAAAGTCAGGACATAGTGGTTGAGGGCAATAATGAAATATTGAGTGATGAAATGAAGGAAAGTGAAGTGTGTGTGAATGATGATAGTAGTTGTGAAAGGAAGAACCCTATAATTACACATAAAATGAAGGAATCATTTGGGCCAATAATGGACGTCACAGGACTGAAAAAATCTCTTGAGAACCGCAATGTTGCTTTTACTGGTGAGCTTGGGAGGAGATGGGAGATATTATACAAGGTATGGCTATCATTTAGTGAACTTATTGGGGATGACTTAGACAGTGAATTGTTTAATAATGGATCACCCTAGACTGAAAGTGTTGTCATGGAATGTTAATGGTTTAAGAAACAGGGTTACAGATGTTCATTGTTATGTGATGGGAAATGATATTGATGTTGTAGCTCTTCAGGAGACAGGGGATAGGAATGAAGGCTTATTGAAATTAAATGGCTATAAAGGGTTTCACCTCTTCGCCGCAAATAACATCAGAGGCACGTCGATTTATGTTAAGAACTCCATACCAGCAGAGTTAGTAGAACCGCCGTCAAAAACGCAAGGTATAGAGAGTGTCTGTGTTAAATTATCATTAAGGGAAGGGGAATTTATTGTAGTTAATTTGTATGTTTCCAGGAACTGCTTCGACGCTAACTATCTACCTGACTGTTTATACTAATCCTTCACTGGTCATTGGGGACCTTAATGCTCGGCACACAAGCCTTGGGACAGTGGGTAGTATTAATGCTAATGGGGTCAAGTGGTTACAGTTTCTACAAGATCATCCAGATACCTGTCTCTTGGGAAACAATGAACCAACTCACATCAGGGGAGGACGGCTTGACTATGCCTGCCTTTTAAACTCTCAGGGGATTATGGGGGAGGCTCGGGTTGTTCGGGAACTACTTAGTGACCACTTTGCTTTGAACGTTGAATTACCACTGGGGAAAAAACAAGTCCACTTTCAAAGGAAAAGGCTAAATATTAATAAAGATATGAAAAATTATTTTATTCAAAATATGGGAGATTGGTATCAACAATACACGCCGCTCTGTGCTGATAGTTTTTACGAGGACATGGTCGAGAACATAGAGAAATTAGTACAGAGGGAAAATAACGGGGGCAGGGGAAGCAAGACGCATGGACCTAAGAAATTTAAATATCTCAATGATCAGCAAGTTAAGGGGTGGGAGAGAATGCTACGGAGTGCACATAAAGAATGGTTAAAAAATGGAATGAGGGATGAAGAGAAAAATACAATGTTGGAAGTGGCTAGGGAATGCAGTCAGGTGAGGAAGGAGGCGCGGGACAGATACTGGCAAGACTTTGCGCAGTCCATTGGTAATACTAAGAACCTTAAAGACATATGGAGAGCAGTAAATAAAATCAGGGGTTGTAAGCCCAAATTCATTGCTCACTCAGATCCAGGGAAGGTTGCTAATGAGTTAGTAGATAAATGGGCTAGTGCTGCTGGTATGGAGTCCTTACCTGCAGACACGAGAGTCACCATTGAGTCATGGGAAAATATTAGAAATGGAGTAACTTTATGTGCTTTAAATACAAGATCTGTAACATGCACTGAGATAACTCACGATGAGCTACTGGATGCTATAAAAAGTGGCAGCTCTACTGCTCCTGGAAAAGATGGAGTAACGTATGACATTCTTAATTATTTAGCCGGTATGAAACCTAGTCCCTTACTTGATTTGTTTAATATGAGTTATAGAGAGGGAAAGTTACCAAGAAAATGGAAAGAGGCTGTCATCATTCCTATCCCTAAGTCAAACGGAGGCTACAGACCTGTCTCCTTAATATCCTGCTTTTGTAAAATGATGGAAAGGATTTGTTAAATAGGCTACTCTACCTTGTAGGTGATAACATGTCCAGTAATCTCTTTGGTTTTATCAAAGGCAAAAGTACTGCAGATTGTCTCTTAAAGTGTTTGTCTAATGTGGATGACAATTGTAGAGTTTTTGTTGATCTGCAAGGAGCATTTGATAAAGCCAATGGGAAGTAAGTAATTTATACGAATTAGCCAATCTGGGAATAACAGGGAGATTGCTACACTGGATAAGGGATTATCTACAAGGCAGAAAAGGTCAGGTGTATTACCAGGGATACATGTCTGAGGAACGGATGTTTCAGTTAGGTACCCCACAAGGGGGGAGTATTAAGTCCCACCTTATTCAATGTATTAATGAACAGATTAGCATCAGAGATGTATCCTCCAGGGGTCACGACGATCATATATGCTGATGACATCTTATACAAGGCACTTCTGGGAACAAAATTCAAACTGCTCTTAACATACTTGGTACAACCTGTCACAAGTTAGGCTTAGTTATAAATGCAGATATGATAAAACCAAATATGAGTATAGGAAACGAAGA